>PVKC010002577.1:0-42753 GCA_004027635.1 Crocidura indochinensis
AAGTAAGATTTGAGCACCACAAAGTATATCTCCCAAACCATAAAACAAAGAATGCCATCTTGCATATACTGAGTTTCTGTATATATTCAAAGCCACCTACAAACACTCTACCACTACAACAAAAAGTCTTTTTAACAAAGAAAATAATTTTACACAGCTTTAGAACTCATTAAGTTTAACATGCAAGTTCAATACTGTTCAGCAATACAGTTTATATCTCGTTGATTTAAGAAAGAAAGAACAGAGAAAATAAAATAGTCAGTTTGCTTTTTATTCTATCACTAAAATAATATTTGCCTAGAATTAATACATTGCTTAAAACAATAAATACCAACCTAAGCATCTCATAAAAATCACAGAAAGTGACTCAAGGACAGGTCAAGGGTAATCAGTTCAACTCCTTGCTACAGAAATACATTCCTTTCATACTAACTTACAGATGACTTACTTTTAAGATTATTTTGTGATATAGTACTTTCAGAAAAGATTACAGTCCATGTCTGGTTACTCTGATTTCTTCTTTATGTTTGGCCTTAAAATTTTATGAAGAGCCAGAGCGATTGTGCAAGCGGTAGGGCGTTTGCCTTGTACCCAGGTGACCCGGGACTGACCGTGCTCAATCAACCAGCATTTCATATGGTCCTCCAAGCCAGGAGCGATTTCTGAATGCATAGTCAGGATAGCACATGAGTGTCACTGGGTGTGACCCCAAAAATAAAAAAATAAAAAAAATATTTAAATTAAAAAATACATGAGCTGTAGGACTAGAGAAATAGTACAGTGGAGGAGGGTTTTGCCTTATGTGCAGCTGAACTTGATTCAATTTCCAGAATTCCATATGGCCCGGAGAGTCAAACAGGGGTGATATATTCCTAAGTGCAGAACTAGAAGTAAGCCTTGAGTACCACTGGGTGTGTCCCCCAAACCAACCAACCAAAGGAACCTGAGCTAATACCCCACAGTAAAGACCAAAGTATATGTAACTTCATCAAGTAGAAGTACATATTTCAGAAGTGTGCTTGTATGCACACATATTAATACATCTCACTAAGTAATAGTCATTTATAAAACTGAAGAGGGACTGTGAAAGTAGCCCAAGTTATAGAGCAATTGTGTTGCATGTGTGTCCCTGTTTGAACATCTTGATATACTGCAACAAACAAAGATAACAATAGCAAGGGACAGAGCGATAGTAGAGGTGTTGAGGCACTTTCCTAGAACTGCATGAGTGTAATGTGATGTTCTTTGGGATTTGGATTGAGGTTTGGTTATTCCGAAATTCCCAAAAAGGGGATATCCTATACACCCTCTCCAGGGAGTACAGGAGAAGATGGTTTATTAACAATTCTCTGCAATAAGAAATCCATGCAGATTACTGAGGAAATAACAGGCAAGAAAATTTACACTGCAAGCTATTTACCCACAAGCCAGTCGCTCTAACGAATGGAACCACAAGCCTAGATGACAGACCCAGCTAAACTTTCCTGCCTTCAATTAATTAAAATCAAAATTAAAATCCAAGGAGGGGAAAATACCAACAGAAAATGATTGAGATACAAATGAGAAACAAATGGGGATTATTTCAGAATGCCTCAATTTATTTAATAAATATGGTCCCCTGAGTACTTCCAAGTGAGACACTTGAGCACGGAACTAAGTCTGTGAACACAGTAGTCTCTGTGTACCATTGGCTGTGCCCCTCAAAAAACTCCACACCCTACCCCAAAACACTAATAATTACAGTTACCTGAATAGGTTCTTATACAATAAATTCATATATATATATATTTGTTTTGGGGGACACACGCGGTGACACTCAGGGGTTATTCCTGATTATGCGTTCAGAAATTGTTCCTGGATTTGGGGACCATATGGGACGCCGGGGGATTAAACCGTGGTCCTTTCTAGACTAGAGCTGGCAAAGCAAATGCCTTACCGTTTGTGCCACCACTCTGGCCCCTAATTCAAATAGTTTTATTGTGAATGTTTTAGTTTTGTTGAGGTCAAAATCCAGGGTCTGAGAGGATCCAGTCTCCTGTACAATGTCTGTGCCTACTTATGACTATTAAACCTATTTATACCTATTTAAACATGGTGATAGTACAGCTGGTATGTGTTAATCTTGCAAAGAGCCAACACAAGTTCAACCTGCATTACCACTGATATCCCTTGATCCCTGCCTGAAATGTTTCCTGAGCACAGAGACAAGAGTAATCACTGAACACTGAGCCAGGAGTAAGCTTCAAGCACTGCCAGGTACAGTCCAAAAACAAAACAAAACAAAACAAAACAAAAACAACAAACAACACTTTTTTGAGTCTTTTTGAAGATGCAGTTCTAGTTAAGAGGTCGATGGCTTACATCTGACATTGACAGGGATTCAAGTTCAAACCCTAACATCAAAATGTTCTATCAAGCTCTGCTAGGTATTTCATCACAACTTGTTGCCCTTGTAACAGCCATAACCATGGACCTGTGAAGAAATTCTTTACTGGGTCTGAGCTTTGAATGAATCAGTCTAGTTAACTGAGTATCACGGGGCTAGTACCACAGGAGCCCTGTATAGTTCATAGGATAATCATTTCCCCACCTTCAAATTAACATTTTGGAGCACTTTTCCTTGTTTATTTTGATAATTAATTGCTTTAACACCTTGCATACAAAGTTGTTTATGATTGTGTTTCAGTCATACGATGGTATACCACCCTTCACCAGGGCCAATTTCCCACCACCAATGTCTCCAGTTTCCCCTTCTATCCTTCTCCTTGCCTGCCTCTACGAAAGACGTTTTACTTTATTTCTCTCTTAATCCCCTACTTTTCCCCTTTAGACACTGTGGTATGACTGTTGTTAATGAATGAATACTATTGTATATCATTTTATCACCGTTCAGCATCCAGTTCTTGTCAGAATGATCAGTTTCAACTATCATTGAATAGCAGTCATTTCTCTACTCCAGCTCCACATTTTGTGGCAAGCTTCCTACCAAGAACTGTTCCTCATGACCCTTGTCTTTATTGTCTCTGGTTAATATAACACTATCTTTTATTCTCATGTCCTACAACTGAGTGGAATCATTCTATGTATATTCTTTTTCTTTTGACTTATAACACTCAGCATAATACTCTCCATATCCTCCATGTATAAGCAAATTTCATGATTTCATTTTTTCTAACTACTGTATAGCATCACAATGTGTAGATGTATGCAGTTTCTTTAGCCATTCACCTATTCTCAGACACTTGGGTTGTTTCCAGATTCTGGCTGGAGTATATAGTTATGTGATAAACATAGAAATACAGAGAGCTTTTCTGCATTGTGTTTTTGTATTCTTAGATTATATCCCTAGGAGTGGTATTACTGGAAGCTCAATATCTATTTTTGCAGGAATCTCCAATATTTTTTTCCAAAAAGACTGGACCAGTTGAAATTTCCATCAGCAGTGAATGAAAGTCCCTTTTTCCTTACATCCATGCCAGCACTACTTGTTCTTGTTCTTTGTGATATGTGCCAGTCTCTCTGGTATGAGATGATGTTCAAAAAGAAATGAGAGTAGAAATGAGAAAATTTCAAACAATTGTCAGAAATGAAAAACTTGGTAGGCAAAATGAAAAACTCAATAAAGCATTTTTCTTTAACTTTAGAAATAAAGCAAGAATGCTTATAAAATTTGTACATAATCTATAGTGTTAGGTTATATTGCATTTTTTAACTTTAGACTAGTTCTTTAAGCTTTTGTTCTCCCTAAAACACCTATCTTGCTTATTTGTCTCTGTGTCTTTGCTTTTTTCGACTCCAGAGAAGCCTTTTTTCTTTCTTGAACAAAATACCTCTCACATTTACCTAAACAAGTTTTATTAAATAAAAGTATTTTTCTTCATAAAAAATTAACTTTTTTAAAATTTTAAATTTACAAAGTTCACATTTTAACTTTATGACTCATTTATAAAAAAAATGTACTTATCACAAGACTCAATAAGAAGGTAGCTCATTAAATATCTCCCAACCCACATATTTATTCTGCTTATAGAAAACATCTGCTTCTCTGATGTTTGAGTTGCTAGTAATTTAATTCTTGTATTCATATTTACCTGAGATTTGTTCTTATATTCATATATAATTTCTTACCATATGCTAAATATTAACATCATATTAGAAAACAAAATACTCTATACTGTGACTAACAAATAAATGCATATATACACAAAAAATGTATATAAGTTACACACATACATATATATTACCCATTTTATATAGTCACAGATTTCTATGCTTCATAATTATAAATGATATTGATTGCTTTTTGCCCCGTGATGTTCATTTAAAGAAATTACAATTTGAAAATTGAATACTCTTTCTGAATTAATTTCAATATTTTTAGTGCTAATATAAAATTTCTTCTTTGTGTTAAGAAAAGAGAGTTACTGAATTGTAAGTCAAGTTATAAATTATGTAAAAAGAATTGTTTTTGTTTGGTTTTGTCCCTCAAATAAACTTATACTTAGGTAAAGCTTAATGTAGGCTGGTGCTCAAAGTGTGCATATTCAGCTAAATGTTACTTTATATACGTAAATACTATATTGTAAATATATACTGTTTTGGCTGAATGAAAGCTATAAAGAATCTTTGAGGTAATGTCCATACCTTATCTTTTATAAATGAAAAGTTAACTGTGAATGACATATTTGTATGGGATTTAAAGCTTATGTGGGCAGTAAAGAAAACTAGTCTCCTGATTTCTAATCAGTGAACTTTCTTAGTCACTAAACTATATATAAATGTATTTATTAAGTGAGTCAGCAATGTACTTTAATAGTCTATACAATCACTTCATATGCCAAAACAGGGAAAATAGTTTTTTACATTTTCCCCCAAAGTGAGATAGAGACTATCTTGCTTTTGCATTATTCAAAAAGCAAACATGGAAAAACAAATGGTATCAGTTCCAAAAATTCTCCACTTAAAAATGCTTCCCAGGAGTTTTAGTTAATACTGCATCTTTGAAAAGATTGCTTGTGTATCTTGGTCTCAAGTACAATTTGACTTCATTAATTCTTCAATATATGTTGATATAAATGTTGAGGACAGTAATAGAGAGCTCTTTGTGAAACTTTAGTAAGCTAGATTGGGGAAATTTCCAGATTTTTAAGTAATAAGGTTTGTCTTAGCTTCACCTGAGCAACCCTGGGCTCCATAAGAACATTGCAATGTAGAGGAAATAGGATCAAGTAACAGTGAGCTGTAGATGGTAACATGGGGAATAGCATGGTAAAATTTTATGTAGCCAGAGAATTTTGTTGCCTAGAATTTGGAAATATGAAAGCATCTAATTTAGAGTTAAATTAGAAAAATGAATCTGTTAAGGGATGCATGCAGGGAAATAAAATCCAACTGAAATTCAGTGGAATAACATATTTCCCTGAAGGAAGTCAGTTTGAAATTTAGCAGACAAAACAAATTATTTTCAAAATTCTCTCTTAAAGAGCTCTGGGATATACTTCAATGGTAGACCACCTGCCTTGAAGTCATGGGACTGTAAATTTGATTCTCCTCATATATTGAGTGAATCCCTTGTGCCACAACAAAGTATGAGATTACCAGACACCCAACATTTATGGGAGTGTCACATTTATTTATTTATTTATTTATTTATTTATTTATTTATTTATTTATTTATTTTGTTTTTGGGCCACACCTAGTGACGCTCAGGGGTTACTCCTGGCTATACGCTCAGAAGTCGCTCCTGGCAGGCACGGGGGGCACCATATGGGAACCGGGGGATCGAACCGTGGTCCGTCCAAGGCTAGCGCGGTAAGGCAGGCACCTTAACTGCAGCGCCACCGCCGGGCCCTGGGAGTGTCACATTTAAACTCGTGAATCCTGAAGAGTTTAGTAACCCAAAAGTATGTGAGTTACTGTAAACAAATATATGATTTCCAGAAAGCATAGCAACCGAAGTGTGTGAGCACTGTATTTAGATTGAGTAAATTAGGACTGAAACGAAGTGTGTGATCACTAGCTATTAAAAGAGAGAGAAAGGGAATAAAAAGAAAGAAAGGGGAAAAAGAAAGGGTTAGGACTGAAACGAAGTGTGTGATCACTAGCTATTAAAAGAGAGAGAAAGGGAATAAAAAGAAAGAAAGGGGGAAAAGAAAGAAAGGGAGGAAGGAAGGAAGGAAGGAAGGAAGGAAGGAAGGAAGGAAGGAAGGAAGGAAGGAAGGAAGGAAGGAAGGAAGGAAGGAAGGAAGGAAGGAAGGAAAAAGACTGAACGAATGAAGACAGAGATAAGGTTGAAGGAATTCAAAAAAAAAGAAAAAAGGGAGGGAGGAAGAAAAAGAAGAAAAGAGGAAAAGAAAAAACAAGAAAACAGAAATGTTCCCTTAGCAAGATTGTATTATAGTGATCAAAAGTTCTGAATATTCTCATAAGTTACACTCACAAATCATTCATTCATTCCTGCATGCATGCATTTATTCATTTATTCAGACAACTATACTTTATAGATGTAGGATAAAGATCAAATGCTTTGTTTTTATTCTTGTTATCATTGTTCCCCTGATAATTCATTACCTAAAAATTTCAAATTTGATAATAGAAAAAATATGATCACACTGTATAATCCTATTTTATCTCATGTACAACATATTTTCAATTAACTGATGTCAAATAATGTGTTCTCAATTTTTTATTAGAAGTCTCTCAGTGGCCTCTTACTGACTTGCCAGCATGATTATTTCTCTCCTATAGTGTTTACATACCTACCCAAACAATATTACAAAACTGTATCATGTTTTATGTTTTCTTCTTCCTTACAATTAATCTAGTAACTCCAGTATTAGAAAAATTGTTTTTTAATTAGTATATCCTTATTTCTTTTCTTCATGGATATTAAGGGAGACACAAAATAGATCCAGAAGACTTGACCATGTTGATGAAGCTATAAATTGGCATCTGATTTCTTTGTTGTGCTTCCACATAGGAAAAGGATGATTAACACCACAAACCTAAGATAAAGAAGGTGCAAAGGCTCCTGGAGACTTGGGAGAGAGAGCTAATTCAGGCAGATTGGGAGGTCTGATTGTAATCAGAGCCATACTGCAGACTCGGTATAAGTAGTTTGGGAACTTATCCTACACTAAAGAAACAATAAAATCTATGAACTAATATCATCTCTAATTTTTCAAATAATATAATTACCTTTAAGAAAATATAGTTGAATCTTTTTTGTCCAGTAACACTTACAAGGAATAAAATTTGATGATATAGAAAATTCAGAGTGAAGCTTTATGATCCCCAATTTTAGACTGAAAAAGGCTGAATCTTTATAAATGTTTCCATTTGCATGGAAATTAATAATCAGAATGTACTGATATGAAGAAAAAAATGAAAAAAATTATTCAGAATTTCATATGCATGGCTCTCTTTAGAGATCAGGATGCTAACATATAGTATTATCACCAAGCATTTAAAGGCAAAATTTGATCAGTGACATCTGAGGTTGGGGGATATTTAGCTAGAAAGTACAGTATTCTATATAAAACGTACCTAGAAGCTTTTAAGACAAATGGATGTATGAATCTTGGACTGTGTAAGTTTAAAAGTTCTCTTTGTTGTAACTTCAACATTTCCTCACAATATTTTTTCCTGCATGCAACAGTTGAGGAATGGCAAACAATGCTAGACATGTATTATCTTTTAATCTAAAGTGGTTTTTTTCTTAACAATTTTTTAAATGTATTTCACTGACTCAAAAACAGTCCTGCTTTCATCTACTGACTCAACTATGCCAACATCGCATTTGAATGCTGCTTTGTGAATCTTGTTGTAATGTTATTAAAACGTTCTGTGTTAGTAATAAGTAATGTGTTAAGAAGAAGTCCAGGCTTAGAGACAACTTAGGTTAGGATTCATTTTCTGTCACTAAGTGTGTAAGAGAATTTAGGGAATTTAATTCAGTTTTTGGCCTCCAATTTCTTCTGTAAAATGAGCATCCAAAGAACTCAAATAGATGATTAAAACTACCCTGTGACATTTTTTCCTAATTAAAGTACTAGGTGTTATTGCCTCCCTTCTGAATTCATATGTTGAAGAACTGGAGATAAAAGTACAGTGGCTAAAGTCTTGCATGCATCCAACCTGGTGTCTAATCCCAATACCACATATGATCCCCTGATCACTTCCAGGGATGATCCCCTTGGTAAAGAGTCAGCAGTGGGCCAGAGTTTAACTGCTATTATCCCTTATATCCCAAAGCAGCACCAGGCGGGCCCAAGAAATCCATGCATTGCATGCCTGAACAGCACCAAATCTTTGGACTTTTGCACTGAGCTGTAGGCCTCTGGACCTGCCAGATCTCCTTCTTGTAAACACTTTTTCTCCATGTCAGGTGTATAGGAAGAAGGTGCAAAAATTACAGAGCAAGTTTCTCCTAATACTGTACAGGGCTTTAAATAATGTCACCATATTGTATTTTAGATTATTCTGTTGTCCTTCCACACAGAGCTATATCAGAAGGGCAGACTCTGTTTTGCTGTGTAAGTAGGCAAAACATCTCATAATTTTTTGTGCTCATATTTACTTTCAGTTGATTTGTACACAGCTTTCTTAACTTTTCTTTGTCAAGTCCTTCATTCTCAAAAATTTCTTGGAAATTTCATAGAAACTATGTATGCATGACTTTAAATTAGCATGCAAAAATATCATATACAGGGATGACTATCATTGAAGTTTAAACTCTGACATGAGCATAGGTCTATTTAGGCATCATTGACTGCTTTTGTAATATTATTTTGAGTAAAATTTATTTTCTTTTGATGTTCCCCAAAATCATTTGCCTTGCTTAATCAGAATATTAGCTTCTTCACTTGAATAAGAATCATAAATATAGACATGTTTTCTGTGTTTGGTCGAATTAATATTGGCCCTGCTCTACTACCTTCTTGAAAAACACTCATGTCCCTGCCACTTGTAACTGCATATCAAGTTTGAACTCATATTTATCCTTCTAAGCAATTGAAGGATTCAATTCTATCCAAAATGAGAAGCAATGCTTGAAAGAACTCATCTTCCAGATGCTAAAGCATTTTTTCCAAACTGAGATACTCAGTTGCAATATTGCTTATATCAAATCTCTGAACACTTTATTTTCCATTTCAGTTTTTGCTATCTCAAGTTTTGCCTTCTTTATGCATAATTAAGGAACAAATAGTGAGTTTGGAACACATATTAAGTAATACTTGGCAATGCTCTCACCAATGACTCTAAGTTTCTAGAAAAGAATGCTATTTCTCTAGACTAGATAGAAAACATAGATAATACCCAATGTACATGTGACATCTGCAGTATGTTGAACTCATATACAGTCAGTTTTGCTATAACGAGACATCTGTGTTCTTTAAAAACCACTATACTATAGCAAAAAGATGCAAGGGATGTAATCTGAGGTCAGAATGCTAAAATATAAGATATGAACAGATGCAACTGGTTCTGTTCTCAGGAATGTCACTTGACAGGGTTTAGGGATCATGTGTGATACAAGAGTTTGAACCAAGTCAGTTGTGTAAAAGACAAGCAACAAACTTACCGTACTATTTCTTCAACAACTATTTCTACAGACATCTGATATCTGTATACCCACATGCATGGGTCAGCTGGAAAAATTGTATCTATTATCCTATTTGTTTTTTTTTATAAAGAAAAAATAGCAAAAATTGTTGAATTTTCATTGTCCTCAATTCCACAAATAAGTTTGTTTAGATCAAAGCAGGATTGTCAGGATTGGAACCAGGTCCATCTGGGGTCTGTGGCATGCTAGGAAAGTGCCCTACCGCTGTGTTATCGGTCTGACCCCAAGATCACATTTTTAAAACAAGGTTATAGTAGAGCTTAGTATATCACAAATTGTATAGGTATACCTAGCTTAATCCATTAGGTAAAGATGTTTGAAAATGTTATCTCTTTCATAAAAAGTATATTTTTTGTAATATAGCATAATATCAGTAGTTTGTAAATTTGAAATAAGGAAATAATGCAATTTAGAGTAGAAATATAGATTTATTCTCTGATAGCAATACTATTATTACTATTGTAACTATCAATAATCAATCAAGTATTGAATATTATCATCGTTATTGTTATTAATATCATTAATAATAAGTGTTACTAAATGAACAGTTAATCCCATTTATATTATCATTATTAATATCAATTAAAATCAATCAAGTATTGATTATTAATATTAATGATTATGATAGTGTTTATAGTAGATATTCATTATATCAATATTAATATTATTAATTAACAATTAATTCTTAATATAGTAAGTTGTAGCTGACATTAAGAATCTCTTGTAGGACTAGAAAAATGTAGTCGCTTTTAATATATATTTCAGCTTCTGGGAATTTGGCCCATGGAATGAACAGAGAAATGATTTAATAATTACTGTTCATAGAAGTATATTTTATAAGAATAAAATACTAAATGATTCAAGTAAAGAATAGCTATATCCTGATACCCCCATCGAAAAAGAAAAAATTCCAATGAGTGATAGATATTACATATAAAATTGTCTAAAATTCTAGGAAGATAATGTTTGTTTGTATAGTAAGTTTGTTGCTTGTCTTGTACAAAACTTACTTGGGTTCAAACGCTTTTATATATGAGTGAGTATACATAAAAATATAAAATTTAAATAAATAATTGCATAAGGAGATCCATTACTATTGCTTGCAAAGGAAAAAATAGAAAAAAAACATTTACCATAATCATTAATTTAATTAAATCAATTATGGGAAACTATGAGATCACTTAAAATGACAGAATAGTCCTTAAAAGCAGCCTGAGGTATGTAGGTAGACAGAGGGATGGTACAGCTGGTAACATGCTTGTCCTTCACATTGCTGACCCAGGTCTAAAATTTATTAGTTCAAATTGTTCCCTGAGAACTACCAATCGTGATTTCTTAGAATCACAAGGAGTGATTTCTCAGCATAGAGCCAAGAGTAAGCCCTGAATACTGCTATCTGTAGCCTCCAAACCAATATAATAATAATAATAATAATAATAATAATAAATTGCTTTGTACCTAATTTATAAACAATTGGCATCAGATATTGAAACTGTTCCCACTATTGTTCATCTATATTGGTTCCATATACTTCTCTTAGCTTCTTCATGTGTTTTTATAACAATTACCATCATGAATTTTGATTCATATTCTATAAAGTAAAATGTAAGTTTTTGTTTGTTTTTTTTTTGGAAAAAAACTTTTTTTTTTGTTTTTGTTTTTTTAAAAAAAATTCTCATCACCAATGTCCCAAGTGTCCCTCCTCCCCACCTCTCACTGGCCTGTACTCTAGACAGGCTTTCTACTTCCCTCATTCAGTCACATTTTGTTATGATGGTTCTCAGAGTAAATTATTTCTGTGCCTGCATCCATCACTCTCTGTGGTGAGCTTCATGTCGTGAGCTGGGCCAAAAATGTAAGTTTTTTGAAGTGAGTAATGTTAATTTGTTTTTATTATTAGCTTTTTAGACTAAATATTGCTGAAAGCAAAATTTTAAGATTAAGAATTTACATCTAGTCTAAAGATTCTAGAGTTCCCTACCTACAGAATTATCTGGTCAAAATGCATATAATTAGACACTTCACTGTAGAATATATAATGAGCTATTTCATAATTATAAACTTAATATAACTATAATTTGGGTTATGTCAAAAGTTCAGGTTCTGTAATTTACATATGACATTGCACTCTCAAAAGGTCTAGATTCCGAATTCTCATTTTTTAAGTTAGAAAGACAGAATTTGATAATAGGCCAGAAGTGAATTTTGCAAATGGAACAAACTTGCTGTAAGAGATTTTGTGTTTTGGGGAGAGCTGTGAGGGCAGTCAGAGTTATATATCTTCTATATTCCAAAATAAATATTATATCTGGAGCAACACGATAGTGACAGAGAGATTATTGAGAGAAATGAGAAATTTGTTGCCATGCTAAATGTAATTCCAACCAAGTGTATAAAGGTTGTATGCATGTGTCTAGAGCTGACAGAAGAGATTTGGGACAAAATATAACGTGAAAGTCGTTAATATAGAGATAGTCTATAAAACCAAAACTTGGTGAATATTATTCAGATAACAAAACACAGAGGGTAGAGATGGATGCTATAGGAACCATAGAGAAAAACAGCTGAAACATGCCCAGACACTTTCATAGAAGAAGACCTGTGCATGAATGATGGAGTGCAAAACAGAAGCTTATAGAAATGAAAACCAAAAGGGTGTATGCTAATAAAGATAGATTACAGAAACATTATCTTTTTATGGCCTCTATTTTCCTAGTAATGCCTAAATCACCACCAGAAGCATAAATGAGATAGGGAAAAATTAGTGGATAAACAACGAGAAAGGAAACACTGTCCACTGATTTTTCAAGCAAGTAAGAAAAAAAGTTGAGGAATAGAAAAACACAACCACCAAACATCACACAGGCCCACTGGAAACTAGACAGCACCCTATTTTAGAGTTATAAGGCAAGTGACATTTTTTTCTCCACTGTATTCAGCTTCAGGTTTTTAGGTATAGAATAAAACAGCTTTAACATGTTTTGGGTATCATCAATTGAAATCCTTTGACATGCTACGCTTGATGCCTAGTAGCTATTTTCATCTGTCCATTTTTATTTTGGTCATTTCACCCTCTTTGGGTAAAGTCACAATTTGAGACTTCCCAAGGATTTAGTGTGAACTTCCATGGAGATTCCATGTATTTTTAAATTATTAAAGTATACTGACACAGGGATTCTCAACTCATTTAATCAGAGACTTGGTGATAAACTAAGTATGTTGTATATTTTCTTAACACTTTATGTGGAATGTCACTATTTCTACCTGAAAGCATAAGTCGAGAACTGTTTTTTCTTTTTTATTAGCTTCTTTTGTCAGCTTAACTAGTCAAAATTATAACACTTAAGAATCTATATATAGGGGCCGAGCGGTGGCGCTGGAGGTAAGGTGCTTGCCTTGCCTGCGCTAGCCTAGGATGGACCGCGATTCGATCCCTAGGTTTCCCATATGGTCCCCCAAGCCATGAGCGACTTCTGAACGCATAGCCAGGAGTATCCCCTGAGCGTCACCGAGTGTGGCCCAAAAACAAAACAAAAAAAAAACAAAAAAACAAAAAACAAAAGAATCTATATATAATCGTGAGCCAGAGCGATAGAGCAGCAGGTGAGGCTTTGCCTTGCATGCAGCAAACCTGGGTTCGATCCCCAGCATCCCATATGGTCCCCCTTCCAGGAATGATTTTTGAGCATAGAGCCAAGAGTAACCCCTGAACATTGCTGGATGTGGCTCAAAATCCAAAAATAAAATATATACATACATAATATTTTCTCTCTGGAAAGGCAGGAGGGAGATTTGTGGCAGAAAATGTGCTCTGGTGAAGCTATGAGAATTGAATATTATATGATTGAAACTCAATCATGTGCATCTTTGAAAATGTATCTCATGATAATTCAATTGAAATTTATTTAAAAGAAAAATAAATAAGAAAATAAACATAATAGTGTCTTTAAAAATTTAAAAAATATTGCATGTTTGATATGTGTTCCCTGCTTGCACAACAGTCCACAGAACACTTTTGGCTTTTTACCAAGTGGATACCACAGCATAAATTTCTGACCCGTTTTTCTATATGAATGCTAACATTTGGAATGTAGGATCCTGGAACTCTCTGTTTCTACTAATATAAAATAGGATTATAGGAAGTGAGCCCACAAATACAAAAGTTTTGTATGCTAGAACCTAATTCTTAGAAACATTTTTACAGCAAAGACAATACACCTATAAATTTAACTTTTCTTCAAAATGGACTCATGGTCTGCATGCAAAATATTTTTCTCAAAACACAAATGACCCCATATATCATGAGAGAGAGAAAGGTTAGATCAATAACTGCCTGTATCATATCCAAAGAACTGACAACAGGAAAATCAAATGGGAAAAATATATACTTGGTCTAACTATTTGCCACAAAATTATGTTTCCCTCAAGTAAAAAAGACTTCTTATATATTTCCTTTTCTTTCTATTCCTCCTGAAAGGAATGGAGATGGGAAAAATCAGAAACGTTTTTCTCTCTATCTCTTATCCCTCTGGTTCTACTATACATTCTTTTTTTATTATTGGAGGAGATTTGAAGTCTTACAACAATAATAAAATAGATTCATCTAAGATGAAAGTGTACTTTATATCATTTCTCTGTGATAACATTTTCTTTTTTGGTATCCAAACAAGAAAGTCTATGACTGACCTCAGAGAAAGACATACAAATTATACAAAAGAACACTATCTGTTCATCATTTTACATATTTACTATCTCAACTTTGCAAAAAAGTAAATTGCAATTTTTCTTTGGTTTTTGGGTCACACCTGGCAGTGCTCAGGGGTTACTCCTGGCTCCATGCTCAGAAATTGCTCCTGGCAGGCACGGGGGACCATATGGGGCACCGGGATTCGAACCGATGACCTTTTGCATGAAAGGCAAACGTCTTACCTCCATGCTATCTCCCGGGCCCCGTAAATTGCAATTTTTAAACGAAACAGAAAAACACATAATTAAAACTAGTTATACTTGTACAGGTACATGTTCACACATATATTTGTAATCATTTACACTATTCCAATGTACATTAAACACAAATCATTAAATTTTTTAGGGACTGGAGAGATAGAATGGAGGTAAGGCATTTATTTGCCTTGCATGCAAGAGGACAGTGGTTCAAATCCTGGCAATCCATATGGTCCCCCAAGTCTGCCAGGAGCAATTTCTGAGAGTAGAGCCAGGAGTAACCCCTGAACCCTACCAGGTGTGACCCAAAAACCTAAACCAAAATTTTTTTAGGAGTTCCTTTAGGAAACTTGCCCAAATATATATTCAATGTATTTCACACATCACAAAGTTAAATTCTTAGAAATCCTGTATCAAATACAGGCAGAGGGTAGGGGAAGAAGGAAACTTAGGGCTTTGCTCTTGGGAATATTGCACTGGTGGTTTTGTTTTTTTTTTAATAACTGAAAACCAACTACAAACCTGTTTGCAACAATGGTGCTAAATAAAGATATTATTAAAACAAAAACATCCAAGTGTTATAAATCAGAGGATGGGTACAAGGGACAATTAAAAATAATAGTTAAAATCTTTACAAGTAATATTAGTTTATATAGGTGTAACATTGTTTTAGTTTTAGGGCCAAATCTCAGCTGTGATCCGGTATTACTGCTAGTTGTATTTTCAGGGATCACTACTGGCAGGCTCAAGGGTACCATATTTGAATCTAAAGATTCAATCCAGCCAACCCAGGTTGACTGTGTGCCAGGTAATATCTTACCCCCCTTATGATCTCTCTGATATCAAACATAATTTCAGCTTGATATAAAAATTTTGATAAATCTTGGGCCCGGGAGATAGCATGGAGGTAAGACGTTTGCCTTTCATGCAAAAGGTCATCGGTTCGAATCCCGGTGCCCCATATGGTCCCCCGTGCCTGCCAGGAGCAATTTCTGAGCATGGAGCCAGGAGTAACCCCTGAGCACTGCCGGATGTGACCCAAAAACCAAAAAAATTTTTTTGATAAATCTTAACATCTCATATATTTTACTTGACCCAAAATATATTTTTAATTTACTTGTTTCATTAGCTTTAGTCACTTTTATTTGATCCAAATTCAATGTTAAATTATAGCATGAGATAATTAAAACCTCACTAATCATAATCTAGAGATCTGCACTTTAGCAACTTTCAAATTCTTAAATTATGATAAATCCCTATTTCAAGTTATTATGAACCATAAAACTTAAAAATAAACTGTAATAGAAAAAATATAGAGAAGACCACCTTGTATCAGGTCTAGGAAAGAATTGTATTGCCATTCTATAGGATCTCATGTCAGAAAAGAGAATAGAATGTAACATGTAAATGATATAATGCTGTTATAGTTGAAAGATCACTGTTCAAAAGGATTATGAATCAAATTCAGAGCAGCTAATTTCTTGTGTACTGATAGACATATTTGACAACCTTGTTTATTCTAGGAATAACACTTTTTCCTAGAAATGCATTTCATTAGAGTTGCTATTGGCAGGCTTAAATGAAGTGAGTTGGAACAAGAACAGTCTGCTCAGTTACATAATAACATATCATCAATTTGCTGCCTAAAATTTTTTACTAGGAAAATACTTCCTTTGAGTTGATCATGGAATCCACTAATTATAATACAGAATAAAATTTCAAAAATATTTATTTGAGTAAAATTATTATTTTAATATTCTCCATATATTACAAAGATAGGATAGGGGTCATTGGCAATAAGCCCCAAAACACAAACATGCCTACTGTTATACTAACAGTGGATAGCATTTTTAGCTAAATGTGTTCTATCATGTATAATGTTAGTTTTGCTTTGCAGACAGAAGAGTAAACTGAAATCAGATTTTGAGTTCAATATCAAGGAGGCCTATAAAATCATTGTACTGAACACTCTAAATTATCAATTATATAGAAAATATATTTTGTGTCAGTGTGTTAATATTCTTAGGAAATACATTACAAATAAATATGCATTCATTTTAAGCTATTTCTAAACAATGATGAGAACTTTGTGATTTTTGCCATTTACTTTGGTGAGGACAGGGCAGATTACTAGTTAAAATTTAAGTTTTCAAAAAAACTCATTTAATAATCTAGAATTGAGTCAACTTTACTAGATATTCTGAGAAGATGAAGCTTACAAAAAATAAAAGAAAACATAAAGTCTTTTAAGATTAATAAAGCCTTATCTAGAGAAAGGCTTACCAGAGGCTATTCTCCATCTAAGGGGAGGTGGCAATATATGAGCACTTAATGCTACATGAAATATCTAAATAGATTCATTCTTTTGCCTTGTGTTTTTGACTCTACTTCCAAAAGAATAAAAAATAGAGAAAGTATCCAACATTAAATATCCAGGAAATTAAAATAATGGCAAATAGAGATTAGCCTGGGTCAGAGAAATGAACTGTTTCCATGTCTTCTTCCTATCTTTGAGCCCTTTGAGGCTGTTGAACAGAAGAGTAGCTTAAGAATAGCTTGGACTGAATAGTTCCTCCATCTGTTAAGGAGAGATTTGGGATTTAATTTGATTTGATGTAAAGGAGCATGAGAGCTGTTTTCCTCTAAGTTTACATAACAACACAAAATAGAGAGATTCATAGAACTTTCTTTAAATTATTCACAAATTAATGATAGAAAATTATAGGTGAGGATTGCATTTCCATAGAGCATGGCAATATTACAAACTATGCATTTCCAAGTTGCATTGTTACATAGAGGTAATGATAGACTGCCTAATTGTTGATATTTTTTAAATGCACTAGAAAAAGGTTATAGAATTGTTTACACAAATATTACAAATATTCCTTGAATCCCACTATATTAGATTGTGACATTTCTGAAATTTATGAATATAATTGTATTTTCATGAGGGCATTAACAGACTTATATTAGATATTATACTTTATTAGTATCCAAAGACATATTAGTAAATCTTTCTAGAAATTTTATCCTCTACGTGGCTACAATATCTTTATCAATCAAATATAAATAATTTATCAATACTTAGAGCCATCTGAAGATCTACATGTATGAAGTTTTAGTTTATTGATTTAGAAATTGAAAAAGATAGAAACAGGGATTTTGTTCTATTTTGGGGACATGCTTTATAGTGTTCAGGAATTACTCCTGACTCTACATACAGGAATTACACATGGTTCTGCTTAGAGAACTCTATGGGATGCTGGGGATTGAACCTGGGTTGGCCACATTAAGATAAATATCCTACCCACATTAATATCACTCTGGCTCCACGAGGTTCATTTTTATCCCCTTAGTACTTATTTCAAAAGGAATATAAAGCATTGTGAATATCTATCCAACTAATATTTTCCCATTTCAAAAATGCTATACTATAGAACTCACTACATGGTGGTGTAATAAGGAGACTTTAAAAATCAAATTGCAGGGATCAGAGCGGTGGTGCAAGTGGTAAGGCTTACCTAGGACACTAGCCTAGGGTGGACCACGGTGTGGTGTCCCATACGGTCCATCAAGCCATGAGCGATTTCTGAACGCATAGCCAGGAGTAACCCCTGAGCGTCACTGGGCATGGTCCAAACTCCCCTCTCCATCACCACACATTGCAATCACAATAGAAATGGCACAGATCGGTAGCTTAGTTCAGTATATTTAGATGTAATAAATTCCTCTGAAGGGCCAAAGAGATAGTGCAGTGATTAAGCACTTGACTTGTATGCAGCTGACTCTCCAGGTTTAAGCCCTGTCACCACAATCACAAAATCCCTTCAATAGAATTATTTTTATTGTTATAAATTGAACCAATAATTTTCTTTGAAGTTTAAATACACAACAAGAAATAGATAAAAATAAACCTTGATAAAATAGATTGATAATATAGGTTATAATAAGCTTTGTAAAGGATTACTAAAATAGCTACTAGTTTAACAATTTATGGAAGATTTCAGTCACCTTAAATTCTTATAATCATTAAAATATTGTGAACTTTAGCAATTACATAACATGACTGATGATAGCCAATATTGTTTCTGACAAAGGGAAAAATATCATGCATATATAAATAAATTTATGCGGTAGTAAACTCATTTGTATGATTTTCCACTTTGAAGAAGGGTGGAGGAAGTCAAGGACATTTAGTTGGGGGAAAGAGACATTATTAATTGACTATGAGAAAGAACTAATTATTAAATGTATTTTAATGAGCGATCAGTGTTAATTAAAATAATTTAAGTTGTAAAATTTGAAAAACCAAAATGTAAGAACGTTAAAAAAAAGGAAGAAAAAAGTGTTGCTGTTAATAATACTTAAGACACATTATTATTATGTGGATAATAGCACTTTCAAGTACTATTTATAGTATTATTCCTGGAAGCTAAACTTGCCTGGACAAGTTTTTCTATAATGCTATTAACTCAGGCACACAGCATATTTCAGAGTGGCTACCTGGGCTATAATAAAAATATACATTTACCTTACTAGCCATTATTGTAAGATTACAATTTAATGCTTCTTAATATGTCTATATTAGTATTCCTTAACATATTTTTATTGGCTTCTAGAAAAACCTTGGTAATTTTAGCCCATTTACACCTCAACTCTAAGACTATCTCACTTTCATATGGTCTCTTGTTATATAATGCCTGTTATTCCCTTGGTCAGTTAACTTAGAATTTAAAACTAGTCAGATCTGGGGCCGGAGAGATAGCATGGAGGTAAGGCGTTTGCCTTTCATGCAAAAGGTCATCAGTTCGAATCCCGGTGCCCCATATGGTCCCCCGTGCCTGCCAGGAGCAATTTCTGAGCTTGGAGCCAGTAGTAACCCCTGAGCATTGCCAGGTGTGACCCAAAAATCACAAAAAAAAAAAAAAAAAAAAAAAAAAAAAAAAAAAAAAAGAAAAAAAAACAGCAACAAAAAACTAGTCAGATCTATATAGTCAAGCCATAGTGAATGACAATGGAATCAAGAGACCCAATCTATAACAAACTAAACACAAAATGGTCCTGTTATATCAGTAGTTCAAGGGCAAAGGGAGAAGGTATGAGAATAGAAGTATGTTGGGATTTATGCATGGTGGAGGGAGGTCAACACTGGTGGTGGGAATGGCCTTAATTTACTGTAACTATATGCCTGAAATACAAGTGTAAAAGACTTGTAATTCATAATGGTGGCAATAAAATTAAAAAATACAACTTAGAATAGAATAAAACAGGGGCCCGGGAGATAGCATGGAGGTAAGGCGTTTGCCTTTCATGGAAAAGGTCATCGGTTCGAATCCCGGTGCCCCATATGGTCCCCGTGCCTGCCAGGAGCAATTTCTGAGCATGGAGCCAGGAGTAACCCCTGAGCACTGCCGGGTGTGACCCCCCAAAAAAAAAAAAACCAAAAAAAAGAATAGAATAAAACAATGGGTTCTCTCCTCAAGAATCAAAGCTCTAAGCAAGTTAATGCTAAGATCACTAGAATGAAAAATCAGAGCAGTAAAATAATTTGGGAACTAGGATTGAGGAAGAGAAAGCTAAATGAAAAGAGGGCAGAGAAAGTTGAAAAAGAACATAAACTGGGCCAAAAGATAGTAAAGTGGGTATGGCCTATGCCTTGCATGTGGTAGACCTGGACTCAATTTCTGTTATCCCTTTTGGTCCGTTGGGCACTGCCAGGAGAAATTCCTGAATGCAGAGTAACCCCTGAGGACTGCCAGATATGGGGGGAGAAAAGAGGAAAGAAGAGAGAAAACAAAATAATTATCAGCCTTATAAGTAACTGGAACCGAGGTTCTCCTCTAATCTACACATATATAAATTTTATAGATCACTTACATTTTGGTTAAACAAACAACTTTTTTAACCAAAGTCCTAAATCATGTATTAATATTGCAGATGCAAAGCATACATAACATTACCTGCATCATATATATGAAATATAATGAAAGTTTAAAGAGTTAATATTACCTGGCAATACTTGATAAGAATGAACATTTAAAAAATGTTAAAAAAATATTCTAGTAGATTGTACAATGTGATCTATACTTGTACTTAGGCTAAATGTTTACTAAATTATATTGAGTAATATAGAAATTAAAGATTTATAACAATTGAAATATTTTATGAAATAGAGAAATTAAGAGAAAATACATTCTCACAGAAAATCACATGCAACACCCTTAAATTATGGAAAACAAGTTATATCATTTTGGTTATTTTTAAAAGTACCTAAACCTCCTATTATAATAACTAGGTTGTGTAATGCAACATCTCCTTAAAAATATAAATAGTAGTTAAAGTTAGGGTTTAAATTTTAGTTGGGGTTCCAAGTGTTGCATCATTACTCCAAAGAACTTTACACTTAATTATTATATGGTAATAATTGCCCAGTATTTTATAATTTATCTAAAAATAATTAGCACACTACAAATTATAAATCTTGCATTTCTCATTATACAGATTTTCTTCAATTTTCTAGTTGATTAAAAATAATTCTGAACTTAAATGTCTCCTGGATTCCGTTACCTGGTAAAAAGAAAAGAAAATATCAAGGACTTCCATGATTCTCATTATATTTTGCAGCAGAAAACAGAGGGTGTCCCCAAATGACTTCAGCATTCTAGAATCCTCAAACATTAAAGTTTAGTTTCTTGCAATCGTATCTGATAAACTGTTTTAAAATACATGCATATTAGTATATGCATATATTAAGTAATGTTAAATAGAAAATTACAAAGAGTTACATGCCTGCCAGACCGAAATCTCTAGGTACATTTCTTACTCAGAAAATAGCAAAGAAACTTCCTTTAATTTCATAAGTTTTTAACAATGGGATAAAATGAGCCAACTTCCCATGAGTTAGCTCTGCCCAATCCTACTTTTTTTTCTTCAGAATCTTACATGTAAACCTCAGGATTATTATTATCCTTTGAAGAAAGGATATCTTCTATGTACTTCAATACATAGATGAATGGTCACGCTTCCCTTTGAAAAAATAGCTGAAATTAAAATTGAATTTACAAGTACTCAATAAATATGTTTTATCAAAGTATTATTTTACTGTAATTATATATATGGCTTCTACAGAATTTCCTTGACTTGGGCTAATTAAAAATATCTTCAAGGTTTAGCACATTGTCATTTTCTCCTTTTTAGAAGAACAGATTCATCAGCCTTCTGTTTTGTTCTTTGCAGTCATCACTCTAATCTTAGGGGTGATAGCATATATTGTGTTAGACACAGAGTAACAGAAAATGTACAAAAATGTGTCAATTCACTTCAAGTATTTGCTAAGTAGGTGAGAATTACTTTGTGTAGCTTTAGTCTTCCAATGAATGTTTTATAGAATATAAAATCATGCTATATTCACTTTCCCTAAACTTAGGTAGAAATGCTGACTTAAAAATGACGAAATCAATTGTTTTTATAATAAAATTCATCAAGACCTGAGGCAAGATTGTTTAGGAAGAAAGGGTATATGCCTTGGACACATTGACCCTAACTTGATTTCCAGTGACACATATTTTCTCTGAGCAGTTCCATGGGTCATTCTTTAATATAGTGCAGCCAGGAATAAGTCCTAAGAACAGCTCAGTATGTTTCTCTAACTTCCTCCACAAGATATAAGAAAAGCAAACATTCATACATTAAAAGCATGCATACTATTTGGTATATAACTTAAAAGAGACTAATATATATCACATAAATCAGAAAAAATATCAAATAAACTTAAACATATGGCATTTTAGTTATAATCATAACTAATAATGGATACTCCCAAAGTAATGAGATAATGGAATTCCCAAAGTATTTGTCAAATATTGTGAATTCCCAGTATGTGTTAAATACCCAGGTCAATATTTTCAGCTAACACTTTTCATAATCTTTGAAATATATGGAATTAATTTTGCCAAATTTACAAAGCAGGTATGTTTATTAGTGAGAAAAATAATTTACTTCAAGAAATAATATTTATACATTCTGAGCTATTTTGCCTGTAATCCTCTTATTTATTTTCCAGAATGAAAGCTAATTCGTTAGATTTTACAGAGTAATGAAAATGGATAAATGAGAAAATAAAAACGAAGAATAGAATTATATCACAGGGCCCGGAGAGATAGCACAGTGGTGTTTGCCTTGCAAACAGCCGATCCAGGACCAAAGGTGGTTGGTTCGAATGCTGATGTCCCATATGGTTCCCCAGTGCCTGTCAGGAGCTATTTCTGAGCACTGAGCAGACAGCCAGGAGTAAGCCCTGAGCACCGCCCGGTGTGGCCCAAAAACTAAAAGAAAAAAAAAAGATTTATATCACAAATTCAGAGTCCAACAAATTATTATTTTATTAAGACATAGAGGTTAGATATCTGGGAATGCTAATGGTATATATACTGCTATTGACTTAGAAAAAAACTACTTCACACAAATATGTATTGTAAGTAAAAAAAAATCAACAAGATAGAGTACACTGTACAGTACTAGCTTTCTCATGTTTACCATGCATGGTTTATTGGTTCAAAGAAGACTATAGCCAATTATAACTAATATTTCAGATTGTTGTTAACTTTGAGATTTCATAATAATATGGATTACTAATGAATATCTTTTTGCCTGGAAATTTGTTTTTATATGACCTACAAAGAGATGAAACATAAGATATTTTTATAAGGGAAACACTATGATAAACAAAGGATCATAATTGGAAAAGAGATGAAATAATAAGAAATGATGCATTTAAATATTTGCAGGAAAGATTAAACTTTCCTGAATTACCCACAAATGGAAAACAAACAAGTCAGCTTCAATTATATGAAGAACTTCATATGTTATTAGAAAGTTAGAGCCCACGTCAAACTATTCAATAAAGACGAAACTCTAATATTTAAGAGTATTATTTAATTTGAATATAAGAATGAAACCTAACTGAAAATAAAATTCATTTTTCATACTCAATGTTGTATTCTAGAGGATAACAAAGCTATAGTGCATTTCCATACATATTAGAATTTAAATATAATGAGAATGAGAAAACTGCCAATCAAAATTCGACTGAATGTGCACATAAGATCATATAGTTAATAGTTTATATTTTATTTAAAAGCATACAACAGAAAATTATATATACATTATTGTTTATCTGAAAGTTCAGTAAAAAATTAATGAGGAAAATTAAAGGAAACAATAAAAAATGACAATAAGAAAAAAATGGAGGAGTCCTTCTAGAGACTATAAAAAATCAGTTTAAGAAAAGAAAGAGAAAAAGTAAGGAAAACAGAGGGGCCTTCACGGTCACACCTGGCAAGCTGGGCCCTGGGGGAGGGTTAGGATTCACAAACAGCAAACAGTTGGCAAAGTAATATTCCCTTATCCTTTACAGACCCCCTGCAGTACTGTCTTTTTTTTTTTTTATTGATAACCATGTTCAAAAGCGCACAGAGGCTAATGCGTCCGCGCGACAAATACCCTTTTTAACATCATCCAAAAATACTCTTGTCCTTGACTATAGGAAAGAAAATGGAATACCTTATATAAGGAAGATTGCACTCAAATAGATTTCTGAAATCAATGTTTATGTGAATGTTACTTTTTATAATGTTTAAAGTCTTCTCTGACTGCCAAGCCTTAACCTTATTCGTCTATATAATGAATATAGCCCCGCTTATACATTGCCCTTCCACACCCAGAGACCCTTATACTCCCCCATATCCCAACCTGCATTTTCACACACCCCCTTTATTTACCCCTGTTTTCCCTCAGTTCTTACCTTGATAAGCACCAAGTCTGACCTCCTTCCCAACAGACCACCATCCAGCTCCTCAATGAAAGACACCCGCTAGATCCACCTTCTCGTGTCTCAACAAGAAACCACAACCAACACGCCTGCTGACTCATGCTTGTGACCCCGCTGACCCCCGTCAAACCATGGACTGATACATGATACCGGAATCAGCTGCAGCAAAACTCCCAACTCAAGGACATTACAGGACTCTGAAATGCCGCAAATCATATCTTAAACTCTAAATCAAAATCTGTGATATGAAAAAGTGCCTTGGCTTCCACTCCCCACAAGAGTATCTCAGACCTAATTGGGAGGCCTATATTGCCTACGTAAGCCTAATGTCGTATTAATAATGCATCTTAAGATATATACTCCTAGACATACAGATAGCCTCCCCTATCACTTTCTTTTTTCAAATACTTTTCGATTCCTTTTTTTCCCTCAATTTATCTTTTTTTTTCTTTTTTCTTTAGCTCAGTTTCATCTATTTGCTCTATTTTTTATATATGAATATTTTCAATTTGGGTGCTGCTTGGTACAAAAAACAAGAAACCATCTTGTCTGGGATAAAAGGTCAGATCACACCACAGGTACTGTCCTTGTAGCCTGTCATCCTTACTCGAAATAGCACCAACAATACAAAAGGACACCATACGTTTTTGTATGGGCATAGTAAATAAGGGGAAATCATGGACTCAGACAGAAGATCTTATCTTCTAAGGATAAGAACTCACGTTTTTTACACAAGGGTGCCTCCCATCCTGGACATATGTCAAGTGGATACAACTCAGTCTCCACGAGATTGGACACTGTTCATTCTCTAATCCCAGATCCCAGACGTAGAACTGAAGCAACTCCCTGCAACAACACCAGGAACAAAGCTCTTTTGGGAGATATACTTGTGCTAGTGCTAATAGGACAACGTGGACAGTGAGGAAATGTCAGCTTGACCTAAGTTGGAGGTCCTATTACATCATCTAACACTAAGTGGAAATCAGAAGATATATCGTCCTTTGAACTATGAAAAACAAGAGCACTATTCCCGAAAACTGACTTTGACAACAGTGACTGGGCAAACTTACCTGGAGACCATTAAGGAAAAGCCTACCAATAAGCTATAGTCCAGATCTCCTACAAAAATCAAGATTTCTTAGCACAGAGGCCCAATTCTGACAACAGAGACTGAGCAGAACCATTGGAACCATGATTTCCTAGACTTTGGCTTAGGGAACTAGCAAAAACATGGAGCACGTGACACAGAAAACTGAACACATCAACAATGTTGGAACAACCTCTAGAACCTTAAAGACTCTACCCTAGGCCTTGTCCTAAGACATGTTCAAATACCGAGATTGCTTTCTACAGTGACCTGATTTTCTCATCCACAACTGAGAGAAAAGTTTCCTGACACCACCACCACAAAAACAAAAAACAAACAAACAAACAAACAACCCCCCTGGGATATGGCAATGAGAAGGTATGGAGTCAGTGGTTGTTCCCATGGCAATATGCTCCAGAAGTGGAGAAATCCTGAATCCCTTAGGCCATGGAAATTTTTTTATCCCCAATACTTACTGTGCCTACACACACACACACACACACACCACACACACACACACACACACACACACACACACAAAGGTGGAGTAACACCAAACCCTGCCTTCTCTTTTTTCTTCCACTTTTTTCACTCTTGTGGATATTATTAGGTGATTTTTTAATTTCATTTTCTTTTAGTAGTTGATGCCAAATTTTTCCTTCTCCTTTCCTTAACCTTTTTATCTCAAAGAATAGCATTCAGCCTCATAAATTGAAGGGAGAAAACAATCAAACACTAACCATGGTCCTGGAATAAAGACGAATCAAAGCATGGGTGGGGAGGGTGGGGGGGAAGACAAAGAAAGAAACAAGCAACAACAATTACAAAAAAAACTTTTTTTTTAATTTGTGCTTTTTTTTTTTTTTTTTTTTTTTTTTTGCATAGGCACAGTAAAAACTTGGGAAGGTTAGAAAGGGAATTCCCCTGGCCTAAGAATTCTTGTTCTTTTTTATTTCTTTTTCTTTTCTTTTTTTGTTTTGTTTTGTTTTGTTTTGGGTCACACCGGCAATGCTCAGGGTTTTTTTTTTCCTGGCTCTAAGCTCAGAAATCTCTCCTAGCAGGATTGGGGGACCATATGGGATGCCAGGATTCAAACCACTGACCTTATGCATGCGAGAGGCAAACAAACACCTTATCTCCATGCTATCTCTCTGGTCCCCTTTTTCTTTTTCTTTTTCTTCCCTTCAAACAGAACCACATAACTTGAATCACTTGTTCTACCTCACAAATTGAGGGGGAAATAATGGAGGGCACCAAGAACAAATAGTCATATGAACATTGAGTAGAAATAAATCCAAAGCCAACTACAACAGAATTGATACCCAATCTACAACAAGCTAGACACAGAAGGGACCACTTATACTAGCATCCCAGGGGGCAAAGGAGGGGCGATATGAAATGCATGCTGAGAACAGGGGTGATGGGAGGACAACATTAGTGGTGGGAATGCCCTTGATTCAATGTCACTATGTACCTAAAATACTACTGTGAATGATTAGTAATGCACTTTGGTAAAAATAAAAATTATTGATTAAAAAAAAACAAAAATAAAGGGAAAAAAAGAAAAACCCAATTAAAATAGTGACAATAACTGCAACCAAAAATAATGAAATAAATTACAAAAAAATACATAGTAGGATTAAAAGGTCAGTGCAATAGTACTGTAGTATGTAAGAAGAGTAGGATGCTTGTCTCACATTTGATCGAGCTGAGTTCAATCCCTAACATTCCATGTGGTTCCCTGAGTCCTGTCAGGAGTGATCCCTGAGCACCATTGAATATGGTTCCCAAATAAAAAACAGAAGCAACAAGAACACAACAAAAGCAGTTGGAAATAGGAAATTAAGAGTGAGAAAGAATAAAAGTAGTTATACTGAAAGAAAAAGTAATAGCATGTGGTAGAGTTTGCCTTGCGTGAGATCAACACGGAACGAACCTGGATTTGATTCCTGGTATCCCATAAGGTCCCCGAGCTGTCAGGAGAGATTTCTGAGTGCAGAGCAGGGAGTAACCCCTGAGCGCCACTGGGTATGGCCTCCAAACCAAAACCAAGATAAAACAAAATAAAAAATAGAAAGAAAAGAAAGAAAATCAGAAAGAGAAGCGATGAGATGAAAATGTTAGTAAATTATCATTGCTCTGAAACTTTAACACAAAAATATATCACAAAACAGCTCTAAGAAATTCAAAAAAGAAATGGGAGTGAAGAGACAGTATAAGAGATAAGATCATTGTCTTGAGTGAGGCTGATCCTGGTTCCATCACTGGTAGCTCATAAGGTCCCTAAGCACTGTAAGAAGTAAACTCTGAGCATGGAGTCAGAAGTAGGCCCTAAATACTGCTGGGCATGAATCAGAACACCATACCCTCAAAATAAGAAGGAAATACTACATCAAAGGAAATAATAATAATAATAATAATAAAGCATTTTTGCCTCACAAAGTGCTATATAATCAATCATTTCTACATAGTATTTACTTCAAATTTCACATCAAAATATCACTTTGTAACAAACTGTACCATCACAAAGAAAAATGGAAGTTCATTAATTTATTAAATTAATCTAGTATGAATTTGACACTTTAGTGTAATATGAATAATAATACAAATAATTGAAATGAAATCATGTATACATGAAAAAACAACATATTGCCTAACTATAAGTATGGTTTTATGTTAACAAATTTACCTTCACATGAAATACATTGTTTAAAAAAATTTCTATTGAAAAAACTGAAAATATCTTAAGTGTTACAATAAAAACATTCCTCTGAAATTGGACAGGAGTAATTTTACAGCCGAGACAGCACTTGGCTTTTATGAGGCCTACCTAGATTTGATCACCAGTATTCTGTATGGTCTCTGTGCAATTCCAGGAGTGTTTCCAGAGTTCAGAGTAAGGATAAAATGCAGAGAGTCAATGGGTGTGGCCAAGAGGCAACTAAATAAATTCATCTGAAATAGCCCCAAACTACTTTATAACAGTTCAGAAGCAGACATTCTGTTATATACATATATGTGTGCATGTGTGTATGTGTGTGCACACAAGAAAAATTCTATGCAAGTAAAAGAGAAGATGAACTCACCCAGTTCAAGGCAATGTGGATGAATTGAAGTGTATAATATTCAGCAAAATAAGTTAAATTACAAAGTATAAATACCAAATAATCTTACAAAACTATGAAATACAAAGAGATAAAATAAGAGACTAGACAGCATTAAGCAATGATTATTAACTCTTTCCTGGGAATATAAAACTTATTTAAAAAACAGTGATCGATGAGTAATGGAGGAAAAAGTCAGACTAGAGATAACGTATAGACAATGATGAGTGCCATTGGAGCATTTTTAGTGGGCAACAGTCCTAATTTTGCACATTGATGACATAAATTTCATTGTAACTGCCTAAGCTATCATGACTAATATACAACTTTCCCCCCCCCCAAAAGATGAGAAAACCGGGCAATGGATACAAACCATTGAGAGTCTCTCTCTGTCAATTAGAAAAAAAAAGTTGACTGTTAAAAAATAAATAGTAAATATCCTTTTTTCTCGGTTTTTAATTTTTCTTTAAACTGCTGTAACTTATAAGCTTATTCATTATTTGGTTTTAGACATAGATTGTTTCAGGACCAGTCACACTAGCAGTTTAAATTTTCCTCTACCAATATTCCTAGAGTCCATCTCATACCAATATCCCTGACCACAGCTTACCATTCTTTTTTTTGTTTGTTTTTTGGGCCACACCCAGTGACGCTCAGGGGTTACTCCTGGCTATGTGCTCAGAAGTTGCCCCTGGCCTGGGGGACCATATGGGGCACGGGGAATCGAACCGCACTCCGTCCAAGGCTAGCGCGGTAAGGCAGGCACCTTACCTCCAGCGCTTTCTAAGAGATACTTTGCTCCTGGCAGGCACGGAGGACCTTATGGGACTCCGGATTCGAACCAACCACCTTTGGTCCTGGATTGGCTACTTGCAGGGCAAACGGCGCTGTGCTATCTCTCCGGGTCCAAGAGATACTTTTTAAAGTTTAGATGTTGGGACTGGAGCGGTGGTGCAAGAGGTAGGGTGTCTGCCTTGCACATACTTCTAGCCTAGCACGAACCATGGTTCAATCCCCTGGTATCCCATATGGTCCCCCAAGTCAGGAGCTATTTCTGATCGCATAGACACAAGTAACCCCTGAATATCACTGGGTGTGGCCCCAAACAAATAAAAAATAAATAAATAAAAAGTGAAAAATAAAGTTTAGGTGTTAAAGTTTGAGTCTCATGATTTTATTGCTGTTGACTCTGGCTTGCATATTTAGTTCTGTCCTTTTTTCATTTCCACTAATGCACCTGAGACCACTTTGCCCATTTCCCTTCATTACATATGTGTCTCTCTTCTTCACCATTTAAATAACTTTCCTTATCTTCACTATATTCTTTTCCAGGATGTTTTTGAAATCCCCATTTAAGGCATTGCATTTTTCCTTGAAGTTATTCTAATGCCACATTTAAGTGATATCATCTTGTATTTATCCTTCTTCTGGCTTACTTAATTTAACATAATGTTTTCCAGTTCCATTTATATTACAGCAAATTTGATGATATTATCATTCTGTACAGCTACATAATATCCCATGGTGTGATCATTTTAGCAGTGATAGTACTGACTGACAGACAGCACCCACTTACAGATAATGGATCTCACCATTACTCCAAACATAATTACTTTAACACATAGAATGCGGTTTTGAAAAATTAATGAGTAATGCGAAGGTTATAGTCTCTGATGCAAGAGAACAGTGACCTTTATTTAAGATGTCATATATATAATATCTAAATATGTTATCTCTCTCAAAATATAAATGTTAGGGTGAGATATAGTTTACATGTTCATCACTGAAGAGATTTAAGCTTAGTCTGGGAGGCCAGCTACTAGATAAAGAGGATAGTAGGATTTAGTAAGGGGGAGTTGGGCCTAAACATAAAAACAAAGTTATCTGCCATTAATGAAACTATTTTGTGTCCCAAATTGACAATTGTATATTTTTAGGCAGAACATTGACATTCTCTGTAGAATGCCAACTCCTTCAGTCATCAATTGCTATTGCCATACACAAATTTCAGAGTGCATCTGAGAATAATAATGGTACTATATTTAGAGCACTGTAGAAACTCAATAAGTTAAAGGAAAGTATGTTGATGCTAATATTACCATTGTTTTTAGATTAAATGGTCTTTATAGTATTTATAATAAGTTTAGATTATGTGGGTTATGTTAATTAACTATAAATTCTTTCCACATTTATAATACACAGTGTCAAATGTCTCTATAATCCTAGAACTAGATATCTTCATTTTTATTTCAGGTTTGTTTAGACCTACTCATCACAATTAATGACTATTATTGCACTGTTGAAAAATTTGATAATCCAATCATTCTGAAGGTTGGTGTACTTTTCTAGGCTGCATTGTCAAAGAAATGATAAAAGAAAAAGATAAATAATCCTATCAGCATATAAATGTCCACAAGATTATTTTTACATTTGGTTCTCGAGGTTTGTAAAAAAAAAAAAAAAGGAGGGAAGAGTTTAGATGATCACAAATATAGTGATAAGAAAAATCATGTTAAAGATATGGAAACATTAAAACAGACTGAAAAATGCTCTTAGATCTTCATAATATTTTTTCAAATATTTCTTCAAATTGTGTATTTGCGAGAAGAGTGGTATGGGAAATAAAAATTGCCCATGAATGTATAATAGGATAGATTTTTCAAAGGGAAAGAATATCTAATAGAGTAAAATCAAATATTATGATATGGTATCAGAAAAAAATACTTTACTTTTTTCCTTAAAACAGAAAATGTTGACAATGATATTTTTAAACAATGTAAATTATGAATAGTGACTAATTATATCTTTAGAGTAAATGTAGATAAAATTACAATTGTAAAAATATCTTTTAGTCTTATAAAGCAAATAAATAAAATTTGCATTAATATAACAGAGAATTAATTTTCTATTTCTTCTTTTAGTGTTTTAATGTGAAATCATGAACAATTAAAACCATGTGAAACTGAATTATATCATAACATGTGCTCATGTCATGAAAAACTATAAACACAAAGGTTCTTCAAATATTAAACCAAAATAATCTCCAATAACCTACCTTAATATATTTCAGGAATGATATATAAATTCCTACTCTTCTTCAATGTGAAAGTTCTTTCTACACAACATAATTTGTTAAGTCTGTCAATAATCTGCCAATTCCGTCTGTAATTCTCTACTTTAAATAACTTTAGTTATGTTGTCCTCAGGAATAATTGTGTCAAATTCTAATTCTATATACTATTTTCAACCAACTTTACATATGTTAAAGCACACTAAATTTAGCATTAGAGTCAAATATTAAAATCTTACTTGGGAGTAACCATGTCACAATAAGAATTAACACTTTCCTACTATGCAAAGATATTTCCACTGCATAGTATAATCATACATGAACTAGCGTGGCTTCAACCTAAATGACATTACGTCAGTCTTTAACAAATGTATTATACGTGTAAGGTCTGAGATCCCTAAAGAAATTCATTATTTCAATTGATATCAAGTTATCAGAATTTATTTGTACATTATGTTAGTTTACCATAAGATATTTAAAACATTAATTTGGGGGTCAGAGCAATAGTACAGTGGTAGGGCATTTGCCTTGCATACGGCTGCCCAGGATGGACCTGGGTTGGAACCCTGACATCCCATACGGTCTCCTGAGCCAGGAATAATTTTTGAGCACATAGTCAGGAGTATGAGCATCACCGAGTGTAGCCCCAAAACAAAAGAAAACAACAAACAAACAAAATTAACATTAAGTTACGGTAATTTTTCTTAAGTCTACCACAACTTGCTATTCTGACCTATCATTCTTAGATTTTCAAACCTAGTAATTTCACTAAAGATGAAGATTAGCTTTAAATTGACTGTTTCCATAAATATTCGTCAGCTCCAGGTTAACCTAAAATAATTATTCACATTTCATTCACAACATTTCCAAATTTTGTCAGAATAACTTTAAACTACAAAAGACGTAGTCATAGACTAGTAAAAGAGATAGAGCAAAGATCTAAGATCTCGATCTAAAGATCTGAGATCTAAAAAAGATAAATCAAAGATTTTATGGGGAAATCCATTTTTTAAAGACTAAGCTGTTATATTGTGGTTCAATTTTATAATGTAAATGGAAAAAGTTCACATTTTATTTATTTAAACATAACATACATTTACAAATGGGGGATCTACAAAGATAAATTTTCTCCTATGAAGATGCAAAATTTTATTATTTTATTTGGTGGAGGTTGGGCCACACTCAGTGACACTTAGGGGTTACTCCTGACTATGCACTGAGAAATCGCTCCTGGTTTGGGAGATCATATGGGACTCTGGAGGATTGAACCCCGGTCCATCCTAGGTCATTTGCATGCAAGGCAAATGCCTTACCACTGCACCATTGTTCCAGCCCTGGAAATGCAAGAATTTAAAAGGGAGACATGAGTGAAGAATAACTATTTTTTAATAAATTAAACTATAAAAACTACAGAACACATGGCAAGTTTTTGTCTGTTAATAAACAACAATTGCAATTCCTTTACCCATTGCTAATAAAATATCCATAATAAATACTTAAATATTCAGAAGGTTTAGGAATTTTAAAGTGGATAGGTAAAAATAATTTTGTTATTACTCAAAAAACCTAATCAAAGGACAAGAAAACCATGAGTGCTGTTATAATAGAACAGTACTTGGATCAGATACTAAGAACTACTTGGTGTTCTTTATTTTTTTTTCCTTTTTATTTTTTGGTCTTTTTGGGTCACAACAGGCAGTGCTCAGGGGTTACTCTTGGCTCCATGCTCAGAAATTGCTCCTGGCAGGCATGGGGGACCATATGGGGCACCAGGATTCGAACCGATGACCTTGTGCATGAAGGCAAATGCCTTACCTCCATGCTATCTCCCGGGCCCCTTGGTGTTCTTTCTTATGAACTGTTCATCCTCTATGAGTCAGAGGATGATACTTCTGCTTTGCCTCCTTCTTCATTACCTTGATGAGTTTTTATATTTATAGGTTCTTTCCCTTGGTTAATGGGTGTCAAAAGCATTTTAACAATCTTCCAAACTATGTAGGTATAATGTATTACCTATAACCTTGAATTTTAACAGTCTTTCAAACTAAGTAGGTATAATGTATTATTAAATATAACCTTGCATATCTTCTTAAAAATGACATTTTGGAATTTTAGAATAGAAATGTTATATAAAATTTATTCAGAATTTAGAATAGAAACTTTGAGGCTTATTTTTGTAACCCATCTTTTAATTAAAATATATAATTTTAGGTTAAACATTTGAATAACCTATTATTTTGAACTTATAAGCATATGGACTAGTTCATATTTAATTATGCTTCTTTTTCTAAATTATAATTTTACTTTAGTATATTACAAGAGAGATTTGGCTGTAATTTGAAAAATGCTCCCCTCAAATGCTCAGACTTCTGGCAATATTCAAACCATATTTTTAGGCCTGACTCTAGTTTCAGGGCTTTGGGATACTGTAGTATTATGTGGACTGGACAATACTGGAGGCCAACATGATTATACTTGTTGGTTCACATGTAGCAGAGATCACATGTAACGCAGCGAGTATTCAAGGTATATGTTATAGCCCTATAAATATCATTTGTCCAGAATTGGAAACCTCAACTCAAAAGAAAATTGATAAAATAGTATTGATGTTCATGTCAAAAACAGATGTTGTTTTCATAACAATCATCCAGAAACTGCTGAAAATAGAGTTTTCCAAATATTTTAATTGCAACTTAATTAGCAAAGTTAATTTTTAAAAATGTATCCCAAGAAATATCCTTAGTATGTTTAAATAAAACTAGGTGTTCGGAATGAGGTCCAGATCAATCTTAATGCAGCCAATACCTAATTGCTTGCTTTCTCTAAAACACTAATTAAAGTTTTCCAGAATTGTGCAACATCCATCAAATCATTCAAGTTTATTTTCCTTATCAGACCAGACTACAACAGTGAAGTGCTTTGCTTCGTGCAATTACAGGAACACCTGTTAGAACATAGTCTGATTACAGCAAGCAATTGCACTTTAAAATTAGTTGTTCAATTTTACAGAGAACACTCTAATATATTATCATATACTCCTTAACCTTTTCCCATTTAAACCCTTGCTTTGAGTCATATACATTCAAGTGTATATGAAATAGTAATTGTCTGCTTAATACCTCCTCTCAGAGGATGCTAGAAGGGACTTGAGGTTTCACTGTCTCCAACGTGTCTGGCACTGTCACTGGATACCTGGGCTCACCAGATATTTAACAGTGTCAGAGAGTGTTGCAGTCATTAACAGACACAGTTGATGCTCTGCTCAAATATTCACTCACAGCTCATTCACTTCAATCACTTTCTAGAAAGAACTTCCAATTCATCCTTGATGTTGTTGTGTTTCAGTGAGCAAGATACGACAATTTTAAAGGTTAGAACACATGGAAAAAGAGAGGAAGGCTAACTGAATTGCAGGTCCCTTCTTTTAATCCTTTTAAGCTCACTCTTTTTTTTTTTTTTTTTTTGGTCTTTTTCGGTCACACCCGGCTGCGCTCAGGGGTTACTCCTTGGCTCCATGCTCAGAAATTGCTCCTTGGAAGGCACGGGGGACCATATGGGGCATCGGGATTCGAACTGATGACCTTTTGCATGAAAGGCAAACGCCTTACCTCCATGCTATCTCCCGGGCCCCGATTAAGCTCACTCTTTTCCTTTTTTAAGATCTACTCTGTATTTCAGCATGCTCAGAAATAAAAGAAAGGAGTAAAAGAGATAGGAGGAGTAAGATCAAAGGAGTTTTGACTGGTTGAGCCCAAAGAAGGTTAGTCATGAAGCTTTTCTTGGCACGTAGTCTTAGTACCCTCTCTAGGTCCCATATCTGTCTTCCTTTTGATTTGATTGTTTTAGGAATTGCAATGAGTACTGTTAATCAAGAATCACCAGTCTTATGCTTGTTCCCTAGACCTTATGCTAAGGATATTATTTCCAAATGAGAAGTGTGGTGTCCCAAAACACTGTTTCAAACAAATATTCAAGAAAACATAATTAAGATATTTTCTATGGTTTTTTTCTTTTCTCAACAGATGGTAGCCAGTGTTCAATCAAGCCTAATTTGATAGTATTAACACTTTATTGATCTTAATTTGATGGTATTAACACTTTATTGATTATTATTATTATTAACACTTTATTATTGGAATATTGCTGGTTCAAATACCTTCCAGAAAAAGTTCAGTTTTAAAGAATTTTTCAGAGTTTCAATATGATCAATAAGTATTTCTACTATTTTTTTCTAAGCACAGTAATTGAAGTTTTGGAATTTTTAGATGATCTATGAAGATAGTTTTTAATTTGTTATTCTCTTTGATGCTGCTATATGATTCAATCTTAGATTTCTAAAAAAAGAACATATTTTACCCGATGACCTATGGCTAAATTATAGCTTTATATAGATTTTGACACAAGTAAAACTAAATTGAGTCTTTTATAATTTGAAATTTACATGATAACACAAATTCCTGAACTCTTTGGAATAATTTTATTTCACAACATATGTCCCCAAACCTATTAAGATAAATTTATTTATGAGTTGATAGTAGTTGTATTTTTTAAGCAAAATATGTGTCTATAAAAATGTCTATAAAATATGTGACTGTAAAATATTTTATACTTTCTGTCATTAATATAATGTGATGAAAACTGGGTAACTATGTTAAAGTGAATTAAACTGGATATGTATTACACAGATCCTAAAGTTAATTCAAAGTACATTGAGGATCTTGACATAAGATCAGAATTAGAATCCGAAAAGTATACTGATAAAAATATAGAACAAAAACTCAAAACTCTGATCTCAACAATGTTTTAAATTATATAATTCCATTGGCAAAGTAATAGATACAAAAATAAATGAATGGGACCTCATCAAATTAAAGTTTGTGCATGGCAGAAGAAATTTCAACTAGGATTAAAAGCTATCTTACTGAGAGAAAGTATTTATACATAATATCGTCATATAAAGGACATATTAATTACATATATTTATGATATATAGAGTCTTCATCTAGTACAGCAACATGAAGTCCATCATAATTTGCGCAGAGGAGATGAATAGACACTTCTTGGGAGAGGACACAAAAATTAAAAAATTAAAAATGGATATACATATATGCATATATACATAGAAGTAAGAGAAAGATAAGAGATCTGTAGTTGACATTTCAGGCCAGGGTGGATGGCTCATGTCCGTATTCAAATTCTCTTCATTTTCAAAATATAAAATTTCCACTTCATAACTTAATCACAAATAATAAGGTTAACCTAAAGTTCTCTATGAAATATGGAGATATTGACTTTTAAATTGAAATGAATTATTCAAGCAAAAGAGACAAATTAAGCCTCAATAACCTGTTGAGTATGTTGATGAGCAAATGGATAGTGCAAAAAGACCCTAAATTTTAGAGGCATCTATTAACATTTTTAAGGCTCTTAGCAATATTACTTGTAAAATTCATATCTTAAAATAGAATTGCATGGAACCTTGGTATTTGCAGCATAGTGCTTAATACACTGATATAACCAATTTTCTCATAGAAATATTCATGTGTCAGATTCTAATCTTCAATATAGTTTAAAAAGAAATTAACATTACACAAATAAAATGAATATAAAATGCATTATATAGATAGAAAAAAAGTGGCAGAGAGACTATGGCAGCAGTAGTGCCTGCAGCAGCTCTGAGGAGCCTGGAAAATCTGAGGGTATCTGATCTCCCTGAGAGATCACAAGTGTGAAATTTCCAAAGCCCCTGAGTTGGGTATCTGTGCATCTTCCTCCTGGAGATGAAGGAGAGGCATCAGATTGAAAACAAAGTACCTAGGGAACCTTAAGCAACAGAGACTGTGCTGGAAGTGGTTCATGGCAGTGTTTCCAAAAAGAGGAGTCTGGCAGTGAGTAGCACCCTGAGTGATACTGCAGTGGGGCTCAGGACTGTGGAAGGCATCTTGAACCCATCTGCAGGGGACTCAGACATTTGCACCAGAGGAGTGAGCAGTGGCAAGGCTAAGGGAGTCAGGAGGGTCCTGTGATTTAACAACATGGGCAGTTGCAGGGCAGTTGTGACAGGCCAGTTAAGAGATAGCCAGCAGATGCAGTGAGGCCAGGTAGTGGTGTTGCTTGTTGCCAAGAGACTCTCAGGGATCGATGTTCTGACTTGGTCTTGGTATTAAAAGTTGTGAGAATGCATCAGAGGCATTTGTATGGTTGAGATCAAGGACACATATATTATTAATGTTCAAAGAGTAAGAAGGACTAATGTTAAGCAAGGCACGAGGGCCTCTGATTTGACCAGATGGGCAGTCATGGCACAGTTGTGAGGTAACAGGCTAGAGTTGTATGCAGTGACAGTGAAGTCAGAGATGCTCCGCTTGCATATAATATTTCACCCACCCCAGTGCCCTTGGGCACTGTCTGCATTTCAAGCTAAGTTTATGTACCCAGAAAAAGCATGGCCTTGAGACAGACAAAAAAGAGATGAGTAGTTGTGGTGAAGATGGGTAGATAAACTTAGGCTAATGCACCAAAAGGAAAACACAGCCTCTCCACTTTGCTTCTGCGACCACAAAGTTCTTCTAAGTTAGGAGCCCTTCCACAGCTAATAAAAAAACAGAACCAAGCTGCAAAGGTCATAATAAAATAAAAATGCAGAACACCAACACACTTAGTGAATAAAGATAGTATTCTAAGTACTCAACTAATATCAGCCATCTATATTGCCTTTCTATTTTAGTACTTTAGAGAACAAATATGGAGAAGTTCAAAGAACTAAATAAACCATGAAACAAATGGAACAATGAGTCAAGATGACTAAAAAAAAATGAGTGGAAATTAGAAAATTCCGAAAGAAATAACAGGCTTGAACAACTTGGTAGGTGAAATGAAAAAAAAATTTGAAATTATTTCAACAATAAAAAAAAGCTGCTAAGGACAGAATCAGTGAGCTCCATAACACCTTTATACAATAGAAAAAGTTGTAAAATATTCTTAAAATAAATGTATAGAAGATTGAAAAACATAATCATAATACGTGAACAACAATAAACTTTGGGATAAATTCAACAAAAAAACATGAAAATCATTAGATCCCAAAGAGGCAGGAAGTAAATCCCTGTGAATGACCAACAGTCAAACATCATTACTAAGAGGTTCCAGAACTGAAGAATGCATCTACCCATATCCGGGATGCTGTAAAGTACCAGCTCAAAGAGACCCATAATATAGCACCCCAAACACATCCTAGTCAAAATGATGAAAACCATTTAGACATAGAATATTGATCGAATAGGGAAATTACATATAAATAAGCATTCTTAAGATTCACAGCAGATTTATTACAAGAAAACCTCCAGACCTGAATGCAGTAGTAGGATATAGATGTAAAACTCAAACTCAATGAAATAAATACCTTATAATGAATAATTTAGCTAACCAGATTTACATTCAGGTTTGAAGGAAGAATGCTACTTTATCCTGAATGCAGAAACATATCTAAGTAGAGGAAACAGACTCAAAGTCAAAAGTTGAAGGACAATATTTCAAGCAAATAATCTATTTAAAAGGCTGTTATGGCCATCTAATATCAAACTTCATACTCTAGGCCTAAAAAGTTTAAAAGAGACAGAAAGAGTCATTTCTTAAAAATCAAGGGATATGTACATCAGGAATAAATCACACTTCAAAATATATTTGCATGAAATGAGGAGACAGGAAAATACTTAAAACAACTGCTCATAGACTTGAAGAAAGAGATCAATAGTAACACAATAGAAGTATTAGACTTCAGTGTCTGAGTGATAGCAAAGCAATAAGGCATTTGCCTTGCACGTGGCCAATCTAGGATGGTTGTTAGTTCGATCCCCCAGATTCCCATATGATCTCCCAAGTGAGGAGTGATTTCTGAGCACATAGCCAGGAGTATTCCCTGTGCATCACAGGGTGTGGCCCATAAAGAAAAAAAAAGAAGTAGTAGACTTTAAGACTCTAATACCTCTTGATAGTAAAAGCAGGATAAACTTTAAAATAATATACTGGCTTTGAAGGTCTTAGTACCCATATATAGGACTTTCCATACTCAGAAAGCTTGATATATATTCCTTTCCAATGCACATGAGACATTCTTCAAGATAGACCACCCCTGGACCCTAAAGATACCTTTATAAAATCAAGAGGATCCATTAATTATTTTCTCCAACCATGTCACAGTGAAAATAGAAGTGAATTAGAAACAAAAATGAAAGAAAAATAATTTTAACAACTGAAAATTAAATAGCTGACTATTGTACAGCTAATGAGTCAAAGAAAAAAAAAACAAGGATGAAATCAAACTGTTCCTGGAAACGAATGATAATGAAGGCATGATTTAACAAAATTTATGGAATGCAGAAAAAGCAGTATTAAGAGGAAAATGTATAGCTTTGCAAGCATTCATAAGGAAGGAAGAAAAGGCCTATATAAATAACCTATTGGTACAGCTTACTAAATTGGAAAACGTTCCGCAGAATGAGCCAAAATAAAGCAATGGACACTCAGTGCACAAATTATTAAACTGGACACCTAGAATGTAAAAATAATCAATGAAAGCAAATTTTGTTTCTTTGAAAAAATAACCAAAGGGGCCCGTGAGGTGGCGCTAGAGGTAAGGTGTCTGCCTTGCAAGTGCTAGCCAAGGAAGGAATGCAGTTCGATCCCCTGGAGTCCCATATGGTCCCCCTAAGCCAAGGGCAATTTCTGAGAGCTTAGCCAGGAGTAAACCCTGAACATCAAATGGGTGTGGCCAAAAAAAAAAACAAAAAAAAAGAAAAAAGAAAAAATAACCAAAATAGATAAATGAATAATAAGACTCACAATGAGGGGGAGAAAAGAAACTTAATAAACAGAATCAAAAATGAAAGGGGGATGTTACCAAAGATATTACAGACTTAAAACACTTATTAGAAATTACTTTGATAACCCTTATGAAGGAAAACAAGAAACCTTTGAGGAAATGGATGAATTTTTGGACTACTCTAACCTCCCAGGTTTAAACCGAGATGATCTGAAATATATAAAATGACCTACTATATTCAAAGAAACCTAAATGACAAAGGCTTCCCAAAAACAAAATCCCAGGCCCAGGTGAATTAACTAGTGAATTCTTTTATTTATTTTTATTTATTTATTGGTTTTCGGGTTACTCCTGGCTCTATGCTCAGAAATCACTCCTGGCAGGCTCAGGGGACCATATGGGATGCAGGGATTCAAACCATCGACCTTCTGCATGAAAGGCAAACAACTTACATCCATGCTATCTCTTTGGTCCCTCGCAAATTCTTTTAAATCTTTAAAGAAAATCTAATGGAAATGATCTTTAGAATCTTCCAGGAAATTTAACAACCAGAAACACTCCCAAATAGTTTCTATGAAAATACATAGAAACTATGATATTAAAACCAAATATTGATTATTATTTATTATATTATTAATATATCATATTAATATGATATTCAATCAGAGATACCCTACCAAAGGAGAGAATTAGAGGCCAATATTTTTAATTAACACAGATGCAAAGATCTTCAAAAAATATTAACAAATAGGGCCCGGGAGATAGCATGGAGGTAAGGCGTTTGTCTTTCATGCAAAAGGTTATCAGTTCGAATCCCGGTGTCCCATATGGTCCCTGTGCCTGCCAGGAGCAATTTCTGAGCATGGAGCCAGGAGTAACCCCTGAGCACTGCAGGGTGTGACCCAAAAAACAAACAAAAAAAAATATTAACAAATAGAACCAAGATACTATTAAGTATAACTAGTTATCTCCCATAACTAAGTTATATACCATAACTAAGTAGGATTTTTCCAAAGATTCAAAGGTGGTTGAATTTATATACAAGTAAATTAATATAATATACGTCATCAATAATAATAAAACAAAAATATGAGCATATCGTTATATGCAGAGTAAGTATTTGATAAGGTCCAGAACCAATTCATGATAAAAATTCATGATGGTCAAAGTCATCTACCACAAGTCACAAGTCCATTGCAAACATTATTGGGGTACAATTAGAATACTTTTCAGATGACATTATACTATATGTTTAGAGAAAACTAAAGAATCCACAAAAGAATCTCTCTGGAAACACTAAATATGTGTGTTAAAGTGGCAGGCTACAAAACCAATATAGAAAAATCATGTCTTTTCTATAAACAAATTATAAAAGAGAAAAATAATATATTAAAAATAATTCCATTCACTATTGTGTCTCAGAAAATCAAATAGTGTTAGTTAATTGCACAAAGAGGTGAAATACCCATGCATAGAAAACACTAATCACAGGTTTAATGGGTTTAATGTTTACCTCTTCAGTTCCTATTCTCAGCACCCAATATTTACTCTGTAATCCCCAGACACATTGTGGCATTGGCAGTGACCAAGAATGAATTCAGACTCAGAGGCCCAGGTGTTCTGAGTATTTCTCAGTGTCCCTTTCCAATATTGGAACCTCCCTACATCAGGGGAACTTGAAATTGTTCCAGTGACAACAACTTTCTGCCCCTTTAAGGGGTCTTTCCTCTCATCCCATCTTTTTTGTTTTTATTTTTGCAGTGGACCAAGAGAAACCAAAAATCTAACCTGAGTTACAAGAACCAAGACTGTAATGGCTATAAATGGAGAGGAAAAACAATAAAACATTGACTCAAGAAATAAAAGAGGACATAGGAAACATACACCCTGTTCATGGATTGGTAGAATTGACAAATTTAAATGGCAATACTTCTCAAAGCATTTTACAGAGTTAATGCACTCTGTACAAGAATTACAAGGCACTTTTTGATATGGATCAAACTCTCTTAAAATTCATGTAAAGAAATAAACATATATAAATAGCTAGAACAATCCTTCAGAAAGAAGATAGTAGGAATCAATTTCCCCAACCTTAAATTTTACTATAAAATAGTAATTATTAAGAAAACATGATATTGGAATAAGGACAGACATTCATATCTATGGAAAAGACAAGTATTATTAAATAGACCTGTAGATATATGACCAGTTAGTCTTAGATTAAGGTACATGAATTACAAAGTGGAACAAAGAAGGTGTATTCATCAAACAGA
>PVKC010002578.1:0-42779 GCA_004027635.1 Crocidura indochinensis
ATGAGGAGCATTTTTTCTTGTGCCTTTCCATTTGTATTTCTTTTTTTTTTTTATCAAAGTGTCTATTCATTTCTTCTCCTCATTTTTTGATGGGATTAGATGTTTTTCACTTGTAAAGTTCTGTCAGTGCTCTGTATATTTTGGATATTAGCCCCTTATCTGATGGGTGTTGGGTGAATAGTTTCTCCCACTTGGTGGGTGATTCTTGTATCCTGGGCACTATTTCTTTTGAGGTGCAGAAGCTTCTCAGTTTAATGTCTTCCCATCTGTTGATCTCTGCTTCCACTTGTTTGGAAAGTAGTTTCCTCCTTGAAGATGCCTTTCATCTCAATGTCATGGAGTGTTTTACCGACCTGTTGTTCTATATACCTTATGGTATCAGGTCTGATATCAAGGTCTTTAATACATTTGGATTTTACTTTGGTACATGATGTTAACTGGGGGTCTATGTTCGCTTTTTTGCCAGCACCACTTGTTGAACAGGTTTTCCCTGCTCCACTTAGGATTTCTTGCTCCTTTGTCAAAAATTAGGTACTTCTGGGGACAATGTCTGAGAATTCAAGCCTATTCCACTGATCTGAAGGTCTGTCTTTATTCCAATACCATGCTGTTTTGATAACTATTGCTTTGTAGTAGAGTTTAAAGTTGGGGAAAGTAATGCCTCCCATTTTCCTTTTCCCTAGCTATTCTAGGGTGTTTATTGTTCCAGATGAACTTCATAAGTGCTTGATCCACTTCTTTGAAGAATATCATGGGTACCTTTATAGGGATCATATTAAATCTGTATAATGCTTTGGGTAGAATTGCCATTTTAATTATGTTAATCCTTCCAATCCATGAACAAGGTATGTGTTTCCATTTCAGTGTGTCCTCTCTTATTTCTTGGAGCAGGGCTTTATAGTTTTCTTTGTATAGGTCCTTCGCGTCTTTAGTCAAGTTGACTTCAAGATATTTGATTTTGTGTGGTGCTATTGTGAATGGGATTACCTTCTAGACGTCCTTCTCTTCCCTAATGTTATTGGTGTATAAAAAGCCATTGATTTCTGTGTGTTAATTTTGTAGCCTGTCACCTTGCTATATGAGTCAATTTTTTCTAGAAGCTTTTTGATAGAGTCTTTAGGGTTTTCTAGGTAGAGTATCATGTCGTCTGCAAACAATGAGAGCTTAACTTCTTCCTTTACTATATGAATTCCCTTGATATCCTTTTCTTGCCTGATTGCTACAGCAAGAACCTCCAGTACTATGTTGGAGAGGAGTGGTGAGAGCAGACAGCCTTCTCTTGTACCAGATTTTTGAGGGAAGGCTTTTAGTTTTTCTCCATTAAGGATAATATTTGCCTGGGGCCCGGGAGATAGCATAGAGGTAAGGCATTTGTCTTTCATGCAAAAGGTCATCAGTTCAAATCTCGGTGTCCCATATCGTCCCCCGTGCCTGCCAGGAACAATTTCTGAGCATAGGGCCAGGAGAGTAACCCCTGAGTACTGCCGGGTGTGACCCAAAAACCAAAAAGAAAAAAGGATAATATTTGCCATTGGCTTGTGGTAGATGGCTTCAACTAGATATAGAAAGGTTCCTTCCATTCCCATCTTGCTGAGAGTTTTGATTAAGAATGGGTGTTGGACCTTATCAAATGTTTTCTCTGCATCTATTTATATAATCATGTGATTTTTATTTTTCTTCTTGCTGATGTTGTGTATGATGTTGATAGATTTACGGATGTTAAACCATCCTTGCATTCCTGGAATGAAACCTACTTGATTGTGGTGTATGATCTACTTGATGACGCATTGGATCCTATTTGCCAGGATTTTGTTGAAGATCTTTGCATCAGCATTCATCAGGGATATTGGTCTGTAATTTTCTTTTTTGACAGCATCTCTGTCTGGTTTTGGTATCAAGATGATGTTGGCTTCATAAAAGCTGTTTGGGAGTATTCCCGCTTTTTCAATTTCATGGAACAGCCTGGCTAGGATTGGTAGTAGCTTCTCTTGAAAGATTTGAAAAAATTCATTAGGAAATCCATCTGGGCCTGGGCTTTTCTTTTTGGGCAGATGTTTGATTACAATTTCAATTTCCTCAGTGGTGATGTGGGCGTTTAGGTATTCTGTCTCCTCCTTATTTTAATGTGGAAGGTTATATGTGTCCAAGAATTTTTCCATTTCTTCCAGGTTCTCGTGTTTAGTAGCATAAAGTTTTTCAAAGTAGTCTCTGATTACCCTTTGGATCTCTGCAGTATCTGTTGTGATCTCACCCTTTTCATTTCTAATACAGGTTATCAGATTTCTCTCTCTCTCTTTCTTTGTGAGTTTTGCCAATGGCCTATCAATCTTGTTTATTTTTTCCAAGAACCAAATTCTGCTTTCATTGATCTTTCAAATTGATTTTCGTTTTTCCACTTCATTGAGTTCTGCTTTCATCTTTGTTATTTCCTTCTGTCTCCCTATTTTTGGTTCCTTTTGTTGGTAATTTTCTAATTTTTTGAGCTGCGTCATTAGGTTATTCAAGTATGCCCCTTCTTCCTTCCAGATATGTGCTTGTAGAGCTATACATTTTCCTCTCAGGACTGCTTTTGCTGTGTCTCATAGATTCTGGGGGGTTGTTGTCTTCATTATCATTTGTTTCCAGGAAAGTTTTGATTTCCTGTTTGATTTGATCTCAGACCCACTTGTTGTTCAGTAGCAGAGTGTTTAATTTCCAGTTGTTAATGTTTTTCTTCTGTGTGGCTTTACAGTTCACATCTAATTTCAGAGCCTTGTGGTCAGCAAAGGTAGCTTGCAAGATTTCTATCCTCTTTATTTTATGGAGGTATGTTTTATGTGTCAGCATGTAGTCTATCATGGAGAATGACCCATGTACATTGGCGAAGAATGTGTATCCTGGTTTTTAGGGATAGAGTGTCCTATATACATCTACTAGTCCTCTTTGTTCCATTTCTCTGTTTAGGACTAGTATGTTTTTGTTGGGTTTCAGTCTGGTTGACCTATCAAGTGTTGATAGTGTTGTGTTGAGGTCTCCAATAATTATTGTGTTATCATTGATTTCTTCTTTCAGATTTGTCAGTAACTGTATTAGATAATTTGCTGGTCTCACATTGGGTGCATAAATGTTTAATAGTCTGATTTCTTCCTGTTGCACATGTCCCTTGATTAGAAAAAAGCATCCATTTTTGTCCCTTACCACTTTTCTGAGTGTAAAATTGACATCATCAGATATTAATATGGCCACCCCAGCTTTTTTGAAGGTATTATTTGCCTGGATGATTTTCCTCCAGCCTTTGATTTTGAGTCTATGTTTGTTCTGACTATTCAGATGTGTTTCTTGTAGGGAGTTCGATTCATCTTTTTGATCCACTTTGCCACTCTGTGTCTTTTAATTGGTGAATTTAGTGCATTAACATTGAGGGAGATGATTGTCATAGGATTTAATGTCATCTCTGTAGATAAGTTTCCTGTGTTTGTTGGTCTCTCTTGTCTTAGAGTAGACCTGTCAGTTTTTCCTTTAAGATTGGATTTTCATCTGTGAAGTTTTTATGCTGTTGTTTTTCCTGAAGCTATGTATTTTTCCTTCAAACCTGAACGTAAGTCTGATTGGGTACAGTATTCTCGGTGAGGCAGTCATTTCTTTCAGTCTTGTCACAATATCCCACCACTGTCTTCTGGCCTTTAGACATGTCTTCTGGCCTTGTGCCATATCTAGGTATGCTCCTTTGAATGCAATTTCCCTTTTTGACCTTGCTGCATTCAGTATTCTATCTCTATCTGTGGGATTTGTCATTGTAACTATGATGTGTCTGGGGGTGTTTTTCTTTGGGTCTCATTTGACTGGTATTCTTCGGGCATGCAGGATTTGGTTGCATGTAGTTGTTAACTCTGGTAGTATCTCTTTGATGATGTCTTTGACAGTTGATTCTTCCTGGTGATCTCCTACTTGGGTCTCTTGGACTTCAATGATTCTTATGTTGTTTCTTTTAGGTTTATCAAAGACTTCTATTTTCATCTGTTCACATTCCTTGAGTACTTTTTCCATTGCCTGATCTTTTGCCCTAAGGGTCTTTTCCCATTTCTTCTGCTGTGTTGAATTTTTCTGCATCTCATCTTCCAGTACTCCTATCCTCTCTTCAGCTGCTGTTACCCTGCTGTCAAGGGCATTCACTGAGGTTTTCAGTTGAGCTACCGTGTTTTTCAGGCCTGTTATTTCAGTTTGGAGTTTTCTGAGATCTGTCTTTGTGTTCTGTTCTGATCGATCTATGCTTTCTTGGAGTTTTACAAACATATTCCATATTTCTATTCTAAGTTCCTTATCTGAGAGGTTAAGCAGATGGTTTTGATTTTTAACGTCATCCAAGCCATCATCTTCATTCTTGGTGCATGGTGTTTGCCTACGAGCTTTCCGCATTGGCTCTGCTAAGAAAACTGAGGACTGAGGGGAGTCTTTTCCTGTGCTTCTGTCCTTCCTGAATTCTTGGAGCTCTCCTCAGAGACCAGAGCCCTGGGAAGGAAACCCAGAAATCACTGCATTCTGAAGCTGCCAGCTAAACAATGAGTGAGTGAGAACTGGCTGGTGTAGAGCTTCCCAATTGGATAGCTGATTGCTCCTCCTGTGGGAGACTCTGCACTGCTGTGGCCCACTAAGAAAACTGAGGACTGAGGGGAGTCTTTTCCTGTGCTTCTGTCCTTCCTGAATTCTTGGAGCCCCAGAATAGTGCAGCCACAAAGCACTTTTTCTAACCAATAAACCCCATCTCAACATGGAGGAAAAGCCACACTATTTGAGTCTCATTTTCAATATAGAGTAAGTACCCAGTGTGCATAAAATATAGAAGATGGTTGAAATGATATCAGGACATAAGTGGTTGTAATATTGTAGTATATTGTTTAAAATAACATATTGGTGAGACTTTTACTCTGGATGGGAAGGAAGGCAATAGCAAAGGAGGGACAAGCTCTTATTTACGAAACTCATTGTATTCAAAATGATTAGAGTTGAATTATAATTGGATAATTTATTGAAACTGGAAAACTATTGTGGGTTGATTGAAGGTAAAGTTATGGATATTATGTCAATCTGACATTTTGTGATATGAATTATTTTGAAAATAGAATAATTGATTTCTATCCTTGGGGACTAAAAAATACCTCAGTTACTTCTATGGGCCAAAACTACACAGATGTGTCTTGAGTGTAGTAACAGAAATGAATGCAGTAACACATTAGGAAAAAAAGAATTATCATTCTTTGGCTCAAAATTTCATGAATCAAAATCTATATAAAGGAAAGGATCATATAAATATATTTATTACAAAGTGTTTCCATTTTTTAAATCAATCCTTTCTGGTTCTTTAACTAGAGTTATAATATATTTTTAAAATTAATTAAATGCATTAAATCACCATAAGATATAGTTACTAAGTTGTTCATGATTGAGTTTCATTCATACAATGACCAGCATCCCTTGACCAATGCATTTTTCCCATGACAAATGTCTCCAGTTTTCCTCCTAACCTCCCTCATGAGCTTCTACCCATCTTTCCCTGTGGCAGACATTTTCTTCTCTCTCTCATCTTTTATTCAATTTAGATACTGTAATTTGCAATAATTTTACTGATGGGATATCATGGATATATAAGGGGTGCAACACAGTTCTTGTCCAGATTATTTCCAACTATCATTGCCATGGTGGTTTCTTCTTTGTCCTAACTGCACTCCCCTGCTGTTTTTGCTTCCAATTACGAATCAGTACTCCTGGCCCTAAACTTTTTCTTTGGGCATTATTACCATACGAATTTTTTATTTTATAATCACACATTTGAATGATGGATAAATAAACTAGTGCATCTATCCAATGGAATGTTACACAGCTGTTAGAAAATATAATTGATTTTTTAGTAATCCAAGTCATCTTTTATTAAACTTCATTTTTATGGGATATATGCTACTAGTTAATTCTATAGATTAATTTTGGCACTGCAGATTCTTCTATTTAGTATGAGTTCTTGATTAGATGTAAAATGATGGAGAATTTTTTGTAGCCAAAAAGATGGCAATATTGGAGGAAGTTTTAGAGATAAATGAAAAAAAAATATTTCTAGAACCCAATTGGTTGAATTTCTACTAAATTGTAATACACTTGAAAGTAAACTGAATGGTTTTTGCTCCCAAAAATTGTCTCGTAAAAGGAAAAGCTATCTCTGCCAGAAGCAACTTAGACATTTAATAATATTGTTAGAAAGATGACCATTGGTGAAGAGAACAGTTGATAACAATGCAGCATTTGTAAATTTCTCACTGTTTCCCTATGTTTATGAACCTGTTGAGTATAATTAGGGAGTGTTAGAGAAAATTTTTAATAGTCATAGAATGCATATGCCATTTTGTTTGTCCCCCATGAATCGAATTTTTTTGAGGATTATTCACCTAAGGCACACGTTTCTTTACTGTTCATGGCAATTTTAAAAGATCTGTGAATATATTTTATCACTAAATTCATGACTTTATTAAACACAGTAGCATTTGAAGGCCTGTGGCAGTGATAATCAAATTCTAAAGAATTTGGGTAATACTTTTTTCTAATTCAGAGTCATTCTAGTAAATAAGCTTTTACTATTTCAGAAGCTGGAGGAGGATTTATTATATTGAGAATTAGTGAAAATTTCCTCCTCAAAAGGACCTAACTTTCAACAAAATGCAAAAAAAATAAAAATCACTGAAGATAAGGAACTGGGACCAGATAAAAAGTTCAATAGGATGAACTTGCTTCACATTTAGGAGATCGAAATTCAATCCCTGGTACTACATGGTTGGTCCTCTGAGCATAAATGGGAGTAATAGAATAGAGAGCCAATAATAGACCCTTCTGGTTAGGTTTCAACCCCTCTATCACCCCCCCCCCAAACACACACAAAGGAATTGGGTCAGAGACTAGACTCTACATTACTGTTATTCAGGCTATATTTTTAGCTATCAGGATTAAGAGTTTACATTTTATTTGATCAAGCAATATACAGTGAACTATCCAATCATTTCATTAATACATACTTGATCAAATAGCTCTAAACTTCTAAATAGCTCGGCAGGCCAAGACTTTCTTGTTACTGCTACATCCCAGCTACCTTTTTCTCTCTATGCACCAGTTCTGACTGGTTGTTAAATGCTGCCAACTGACCTCTGCTACGCTTAGATTTTTTTACTGTCTTTGAAGTCAGGAGCTCAAAGTTGAGACTGTAGGTTCTACCGGAGCTGCTAGAAATCTATGCTTTGAGTTGCTTGCAAAACTATTGACTGCTGGACATGGCTAACTCCAGTGCTTTGCAAGAGCAAGGCCAGAGAGAAAACTTGAGTCTGAAATATTCCACTCAAATGTTTTTCTATTGCCTTTTTTTAACTAAATGTGGTACTGAGTGACTCAAAATAAGTATGATAAGAGTATCAAATATATAATGTAGAAGGGCATTTCTACATTAAAGGGCAATAAATTGATAGTAGGGGAAATTTGGAAATCACTAAATAAGGTCGTTGTAGACTTTCTGGAAGCTTCACCACTATGGAGCCAGAGTTAGTATGACTTTACAGTCTTCCTCTCCCTTTTTAGGTTAAAATAGTTTTAAGAACACATCAAGAAGCCAAAGAGGAAGATAAAGGAAGAAAGAGAGGCCTGTATTACTTTAGAAATGTGACTTGTGATTTGCATTTATCACTCTTTAGCAGTGTCCCTCAAACTAAGGCCCGCGGGCCACATATTGTATTTGTTCTCATTTTGTTTCTTCACATCAAAATAAGATGTATGCAGCTTGCATAGTAATTTGTTCGTAAATTTTGTTTTTACTATAGTCTGGCCCTCCAATGGTCTGAGGGACAGTGAACTGGGCCCCTGTTTATAAAGTTTGAGGACCCCTGCTCTATAGACTTGTGTGAATGAAGAATTTAATTAAAAATAACTACAAAAAACTGACACCACCACCACCACAACCAAAAACAAACAAACAAAACCCCTAGGATATGGCAATGAGAAGGTATGGAACCAGTGGTTGTTCCCATGATAATATGCTTTAAGAGTGAAGAAACCCTGAATCCCTTATGCCATGGAAATTGCCTCACTTCCCCAATACTTACTGTGCCTATAAAAAAAAAGAGGGGTAACACCAAACCCTGACACTCCAGCATTCCTTTTTCTGGTTCTGTTTTGTTTTATTTTTTGTCTGTTTTTGATATTATTTTCTTTCTCTTTTTTCTTCCACTTTTTTTCACTCTTGTGGATATTCGGTGATTTTTTAATTTAAATTTTTTAGTAGTTGATACCAAATTTTTTCTTCTCTTTTCCTTAACCTTTTTTTTTAATCTCAAGCAGAATAGCATAACCTGAATCATTCAGCCTCATAAATTGAGGGGAGAAAAGGATGTTACCAGGACCAGTCATATGAACATGTAGTGCAAATAAAAAATGACCAGACTGGAACACCAAACAGAATAGATACCCAATCTACAACAATACATAAAGTGGAGACCAGTTACACTTGTATTCTGGGGGTAAAGGAGGGAGATATGGGAGACATGCTGGGAACAGGAGTGGAGGAAGGACAACATTGGTGGTGGAAATGCCTTTCATTCATTGTCACTATGTACCATAGATAATTCTGTGTAATGAACTTCAGTCACAATAAAAATTTTAATAAAAATAACTACAAAAATATATTTGTTTTATGTTTCTTTGTTTTGTTTTTGTGCCGCAACTGGTGACTCTCAGGGGTTGCTCCTGGATATGTGCTCAGAAATGGCTCCTGACTTGGGGGACCATATGGGGTGCCAGGAGATCGAACGCAATCTTTTTCTAGGCTAGCGCAGACAAGGCAGATAGATGCCTTATAGCTTGTGCCACCACTCTGGCTCCCCAAAAGAGATATTTGTAACTATGTAGCCTATGTCTAACTAAAATTCAGGGTTACAAATCTAATAAATAGGGAAAATAAAGTAAACCAATTAAATTAGTGATACCTATTATTTACATGTTTTACTTATACCAATACTGAGATAAATAACATCATAAATGATTTGTAATCTGATTTTTCAGTAATAATGTTATATCATAAAACCACTGACATAAGCATCTTAGTGCAACATAAGTTTAAATTTTGCACCATACTTGGTTTTGTTGAAACCTGTAGAGTAATTAAACTATCCTTTATCCCTGTGCATCATCACTACATCTAATTTTCAATAGTAATGCTAAAGATCCATTTAGATAAACCCTAGACACATAATTTTTATGCTCAAAATATATTAAACAATACATAGCTTATGTTAAAATGAATAAACAATTATTTAAACTATAAATCAATCTCAAATTTAGTACTTGTTGCATCACATGTTCACCATGATATTTTTATGATTGATTAATTTGTAATTTTAATTTGTAGCTTTATCAAGGCTTACAAATGTATTATAATATATTTTCATTTGAGATTGATTATTTTTATTTTTTATCTTCATTTAAACACCAGGATTACAAACATGAATGTATTTCAGTTTTAGTCACAAAAGAACACCCTCTATTCACCAGTGCAACATTCTCATCACCAGTGCACCCCATATTCCTCCACCCACACCCCCTGCCTGTATTCAAAACAGGCATTTTACTTCTCTTACTCATTAACATTGTCATGGTACTAGTTAGTGTTCTAACTGTATTCACCCCTCCTTGAGGTGAGTTTCGTTTTGTGAGCCAGTCTTTTGGCCCTCATCTCTGGGCAATATTACAATAATGTTTTTTACTTTTCTTAAAGCCCATAGATAAGTGAGACTATTTTGTGTGTTTGTCTCTCTCTCCCTCTGACTTATTTCACTCAGCATAATAGTTTCCATATCCATCCATGTATAGGAAAATTTCATGTCTTCATCTCTCCTGATGGCTGAATAATATTCCGTTGTGTATATGTACCAAGTTTCTTTAGCCATTCATCTGCTGAAGATGCCCTTCACTTGAGATTTAAAGGTGCAGTGTGATGTGTGCATATTATATGTGCATGAGATATTTTATTTTTATATTATTTGGTGAAAGCTGAGGTAAATATGGCAGTACTCAAGTGTTTCTCCTATCTCTGTGCTCAGAGATCACTCCTGTTTTTCTTGAGGGGAATATATGAGTTGCTTGTGGATCAAATGCAAGGCAGAAGGCTTACCTGCTGTATTATTTTTATGGATCATAAACAAGACATCTTAAAATATGGAAATAATGAATATCTTATGTTAACTTTTATTCTCATGATGTATATTTTTTTTCCAAGTAACAATCTTCTGGAATCTAAATTTAAGACAGATTGTTACCACTAAATTATCTAAATTTTATTCTTTTCTGTTTCCAAGTTAAATTTTTGTTTTTGAGGTACATATCCAGCAGTGTTCAGGCATGTCTACTGACTACTCTCAGTAGTCACTCTTGACAGTGTTCAGAAAATCGTATGCAGTACCATGGATTGAACTCAAGTCAGTTACATGCCAGGCAAAAGCTCCCTCCACCATAATAACCCTCCAGCCTCCATAGTTATTTTTTTTAATAAATGTGTGGAAGGACCAGAAAACAGGTATGTTGCTTACCTAGCACACACAGCTGCCCAAAGTTTGATCCCCAGCATCCATATAGTTCCCTAAACACTACTAGGAGTCATTTCTGAATACAAAGACAGGCCTAGAACCACTGATCTAATCCAAAAGCCAAAAAATTTAAAAAGTAAATAAGTGTAACAGGTCCCCTTTGTGTATAGGTTGTTGTAGATTAAGTTATCTTAATTCAGGAGCCCGGGAGATAGCATGGAGGTAAGGCGTTTGCCTTTCATGCAAAAGGTCATCGATTCAAATCCGGTTGCCCCATATGGTCCCCCGTGCCTGCCAGGAGCAATTTCTGAGCATGGAGCCAGGAGTAACCCCTGAGCACTGCCGGGTGTGACCCACCCCCAAAAAAAAGTTATCTTAATTCTATTGTCATTGACTTTGGGTTTGATGTTTAGGTCTGATGATGTCTTATTTCCACTCAATGTTCATTGGTCTGTTTGCTCCTGGTACTGTCCTTTATTTTGTCTCAATTTTTGAGGCAGAACAAGATGATTCAAGTTCTGTTGTTCTGTTGGAAAAAAAAGGCTGGTAAGAGCCCACCTACAAGCATAAATATAAATTTAAAAGAAGAAAGAGGAAAACAAAACAAAACAAGCTATGTCAAAAACACAATAACTAAAAGACAACAGCAAAACAAAAACATGAAGAAAGAAAAAATGTAATGAGGACTGGCAAAGTTTTTTTTTTTTTCAGTGTTTTCATTTATTTGTTTGCATTGGCACAGTAACTATTGGGATAATTAATAAGGGAATTCCCTTGGCCTTAGAGAAACAGGGTGTCTCCATCCTGGAATCATACTGTTATGGGAACAACTACTGGCTCCAGACATGCTCATTGCATGACCCCTAGGTCTTTTTATGGTGCCAGGAAAACATTGTGCTCAGTGTGGCTGTCAAAATCAGTTCTCTTTAATTAGAGATCCTGCTATTTGGACAGATCATAGGACAAAGTCTAGGATAGTGTCTTTCTTTATGGATTCAGAAGTTCTGCTTCATCACAGTTGTTGTAGTCATTCTTCTGAAATTAGTGACCTTGGATTTTGCACATGTCCTAGAACCAAGCCTAAGATCTAATCTTTCCTTATGGCTCCATAAGTTCTGCTATATTGCATTTGTCAATGTCAGACATCTGGAAGTAGAGATCTTGGTTTTTGCATATCTTTCTATAGCAAGCCTATTAAGATTTCACTAGCTAGTTCTCTTAATTGGTATTTCCTAATCAGGACAATAATGACTATAGGGCTCCTGCTTATACTTTGCAAACATTGCAGTCTTGTCATCATATGCGATCATGTAGAGTTACTTAAATGTCACCACTATAGCTATACTAGATGCTGTCCTTGATTCTTTATTTTAATCTACAACTATTAAGTTGATTGAGGTATCACTTACAAAGATCAGTGAATTGATTCTTCTGGTCCTGGTGAAATTAGGGAGAACCACAGGTGCACCAGTGTCTGAGCCACGACTTGGGTAAAGTGGAAGAGTAAATAATGTAGACAGATATACCTAAGCCAAGTGAATCTCAAGACAGAAGAAGCAAACTGTAAAAATGGTCCCCCGTGACTGCCAGGAGCAATTTCTGAGCATGGAGCCAGGAGTAACCCCTGAGCACTGCCGGGTGTGACCCAAAAAACAAACACACAAAAAAAATGAATCTAAGGAAAGAGGTGGAAAAATTATTAAAGCATTATAAGTAAAATAAAAATGATAAAGACAATAAAAGATAAAATATAATTTTCTTATATAGTAAATATAGATCAAACAGGTAAATTATTTGCAAAGTTCTCTAATAAAAAAATTTAATTGAGGGGCCAGAGAAATAGCATGGAGGTAAGGTGTTTGCCTTGCATGCAGAAGGATAATGATTCTAATCCAGGCATAGTCCCCTGAGCCTGCCAGGAGTGATTTCTGAGCATAGAGTCAGGAGTAACCCCTGAGTGCTGCTGGGTGTGACCCTAAAACAAACAAAAAAATCAATTGCACTTTATCAAAAGAAATCAGAACTTAAAGGGATGTTACAAGACAGGGATAAAAAATTATTATGCAATCACTATGAATATCTATGTGTCAATAAATTGGTGACTCTAGAAGAAGTGAACATTTTATAACCTAAATTATTAAATGATTAAACTAGAAGAAATGGGAAATCTAAATAAATAATAATGAATAAAATAATTGAAATTATTATAACCCTTTAACTCCACAATAATCAAGACTACTGACTCCACTAAAGAATTCTTCCAAAGTCTCAAAAAAAATCTAATATTTAACATTTCTCAAAATATAACAAAAATAGAAAGGGGTGAGAAAAGTAAAAAAAAACTATTTTCTTAACTCATTTATACTTACTACTATTAAATTTTAGCAATGATTCCATGGCAGAAAATCTTGATAATAAGTAAATTAGAGGAAACGACATGGTTATTTGGTCTTCTAGTTGCTGACTTGACACAAATATTTATAAATTTATAGAGGTATGGAAGATCTTACTATAAAAGTAAACCTAGAATTACACATAAAAGTATAATTCTGAGCCATGTGAATAATACAAAAACCTTAGTTTAATTCTGAGCGATCTGAATAATATAAAATCCTTTATTTTTTATTGCCCTTGTTATGTCATTTATTTTGGCTTTGCTTAACTAAGCAAGAGTATTGCATATTCAGAACATGAAATATTTTGTAACAAGTAACAAAACTTGCCCATTTATACAGTGGTCTCCTCAGCAGTATTGGAGTTTCCTGGAGACCACATCCTACAATGCGTGAACCAACATAATAGACATTAAAGAGATTTTGTGCTTGTTTAGACTTTATGGTGCTCAATCATAGTGCTTGGACCTCCAGGGATACCAGACCAAAATTCAGTGATTCTAGTTGCAATATAAAGCGGGGGATTTAACTCAGGGGCTTGAATATGCAAAAGAAGTGTGACATCTCTGTGCTCTTTTCCCACTCTGAAAACTCATAATTTTTAATACATTTCTCTGAAATATGCACTGTATTTTCTATTGCAAAGCATTCCATGCTCATATGTTTAAATAAATGGCCTGCCCCAATTCAGTGCAGTAATTCAGACTGCATCTCAAAGAAAGATATTGTCCACCTTGAACTTTTCTGTAGTCAGCCTTCCTGCCAGAGCAAAACTCCTTTGAGAGATGGCCTTTTTTTTTTGAGCAGAGTCAAAAATTTTTGATTCATCACAAACATTTTCTATACTCACCCTCTGTGTCCAGAGAGAAAGTCCATGGCCTATCTCCTAATAATTGTATGACACTGATAAGAAGCAGAAAGAAGCAGACTTCACATGCAAGTCACATCTTAATAGAGCTTAAATTAGCTGAGCTAAGTTTAGATCCTTTGGCATATACCTGATGGATCCAGTAAAGAATAATAAGTGGCCTCTGTGGTGCTGGGTGGATAGATAGAGCTTGATGTCTGAACTACACTTGTGTAAGTTCCAGATACTGTAAAAGTGTAAATGATTTCAGCTGTGTTCATGGTCCAAAACACAGCATGGGAGCAACCCTGAGCACATTAGCACTGATATAAATATAATATTCAGTAAAAGACCCATTTTTGGCAAATCTATGAACTATATATTTTATGAAGAGAATTTAAAAATCTACTTGTGCTATATTATTACTAGTCTCAAATTTAAATAATTCATAACTATTTTATTTGAATAGACTATAAGGAGAAAAAAAAGAAGTAATAAACAAAAATACTTTTTAGCAGTATTTATGGAAAATAGTGATTTGGTAGTCTTACTACATAAAATGAATTTTTAAATAATAAGTGGAACATTCCAATAGAAAATTAAGTCAAGGCTAGAATATTAATACATGCTAAAAAAAGAAATAAAAGTGGAAAATAAGTACTTTGAAAATAGTTTAACTTGAGTAGAAGTGAATTCTTTTAAAATACCATTTTCCCTAAATTTTGATGTTAGGGGAACTTTTAAAAATTATCATCAGTGAAAAGTATCACTTGTAAAATGAACATGAGAATATAAATTAATACTCTAGAAGATAATTAAAGACCATACGTGGGGCCGGCGAGGTGGCGCTAGAGGTAAGGTGTCTGCCTTGCAAGCGCTAGTCAAGGAAGGATCATGGTACGATCCCCCGGCTTCCCATATAATCACCCCAAGCCAGGGGCAATTCCTGAGCACTTAGCTGGGAGTAACAGCTGAGCATTAAACGGGTGTGGCCCGAAAAAAAAACAACAACAAAAAAAGGCCATACATAATGCCCTATTTGTACCTATTAATTTCATTTTTTTAATTAAAGTATATTGTTGGCATTTTTATGTTTATGTATGAATATACATATGAGAATAATTATAAATGTTAATATTAAATTATCAGTATTCTGAATATTTAATGAGTATAAAAATATTATGGTTTATGTAATAGTTGACTTAAGTTCACAAATAATGTTAGAGCATTTATATTGACATAATTAATGAATAAGTGTGACATATGTGCTGAGTGATTCATATTTATATGAGTATATTTCTCTTTTGTCCTTCAATCCCCACTATAAGAGATTGTTTAATTATATTTAATATTTAGGATATTGAGGTTAGAGGTTAAGAACTTGTTTAAATGATAAATATCACATAGATACATTTAAAAGTAAATTAAAAATGCTGCCTATATTTAAAACAAAATGCATTTATAATAGTAGCAATACGATTAGCTGCTGTATGCCCACATTATACTGATGCTTTCTTTAGGTAACAATAAATTAACAAGATAGTTATTAGCATTATAGTCTATAATTTACAGAATAGATGAAAATAGATCGACTAGATGAAAACTAGATTAGATGATGAAACCATAGAATTAAGGCTTAGATAAATTGATGGTTTTTATTTAGACTATAAATCCAGAATTAAACTTAAGTATTGTGATTTCAATAAATACCAGAATTATGTTGACCTAAAAATTAATTTTGCTTGTACTTGAAACGATTTTTATAATTTTACTTTGTCCTGCATCAATTATTATATTTTCCAAACTTGTTAAGCAAAATATAAAATAAAATAACTGTTAGAAAGAAAAAAATTACGTACCTTAAAAAAACTATACAAGTTATTGTAAGAACCTTGAAATTTTTGAAATTGAATTTGAGAAATACAAAATAAATGATAAAATAAACATATTAGAAGAAAACTACCCTGGATAGATCAGTGTCTTGTCTTCAATTTAAAACAAAACAAAAGGCCTCTCAAATACCTTGTAAAGTTAAGTGAGATACAATTTCCTAGTTGAAATTTATCTGTTTTAAAATTTCTGAAACATTTATTTAAATATATAAAATAGAGTCATACAAATAAATTGTCTCTAATTAAATACTACCTTCCTAATGTTAAATATTTAAAGAAATGGATCAATATATAAATATTATGGGATGACTTTACTCTTGCCAAAACTATTTCATAGGTCTTACGGAAAAGACCCTTTGTTGAATTAAATTTTAGTTGCAAAATTTGTGTGCTTTTGTTTTAAAGTAATTTTTGAAATGGTCTACCTAAGAATTCATTTATACAAATATACACGGAGGAAATTTGAGGTTAGAGGTAGAGATTAGAATAATGAGGCAATAAGTAATACAAGGAATGTCAGAAGCTGCCAGAGGCTCAGAAAGCAATGAACAGATTTTTCCCAGATGCCTCTGGAAAAATCTTTAATTATCTTACTAAAATGTATTTTGCAAATGTGATTTTCAGAACTTTGAATATAAAGTAATGGGTTTCAATTTACCAACTTTGTGTTACTTTGTGATAGTAGCCATGGGAAATGAGTATCCTAAATAATAATGACTTCAACAGGAAAGTCCCATTTGGGCATTAAGTCTGCTTAACTAATCAATAGACTGGGGTTCGGAGGTATCTCATCCAACTGTTCTGTGTATGTTCATTGAAAGAGAGGACCAGTTCTATGACTGGTTTTCTTTTTGCGGGTCTAGTGATTATCATTAGAACAATTAAGATAGAAAGTTGTAGAACCTTTGCTCTATGTGTCTATGGCTTTTTAAAAATGTTATTGCATAACTGCTAGGTTGTTACCAGTAAAAGCTTCCTAGACCAGACCCAAAGTCAACAACAATAGAATCAATACCCAACCTACAGCAAGCTATAACAGAAGAGAGCAGTAGCAGTCTGGGGGGGCAAATGAGGGAGATATGGGAGGCATGCTGGGAACGGGGTAGAGGGAGGACAACATTGGTAGGGGGAATGGCCCTGGTTCATTGTCACTATGTACCTTAAATATTAAAGATTCATAATTCACTTTGGTCACAATAAAATTATTTTATAAAAGAATAAATGCCATCAGTGTATATAATAAATGTGTCAGTGTGTTGCTCTTTATAAAGTCATTATAATCAATTTTAATGTTAAACAGACCAAAAACAATAATGGCAATTATTACTTGTTTGACTTTTGCATTATGGACCAGCAATATTGATTTCTTCTCTGTTTTAGTTGAAATAACATACATTACAATGACATACCTCCATATCCTTCAGAATCTACATCAGATTCCTCACTGTTATAAGGCCTTTTCCCTCAAAAGCCTTCCATTTCATGAATCTAAACCATCAAAGACATATCTATGCATCCTAAGTTAACCAACATGCTGTCATTGTAAGTCCAGCGATGTGACATTTGTGACCTGTGTGCTGTGGGCTACATACCGCTTAAACTTCCCAAATTTCCCATAGGGCTGACAAAATTTAGACAACATTCTGAGAATTCTATTCCTAGTTAAATATCACTTATAATTTTGTACTTCTTGGATATATTATTGGAAATTAATCACCAAAATATTATTTTATAAAATAATCTTTTTTTTGTAAGATTTTGAAATTTAAGGACTTATTTAACAGCTTTATTATGTGTGCATATAAATTTAAATGTTCATTAGCTAAAATTAAACTTTCTGGTCCTTCATCACACTGATTACACATTTCAAAAGCTCAACAGTCCCACGTGACAAGTACCTTCTCCAGTGGCATCACAGCTTATGTACCTTTTTAGAGTATTTCTATTATCAGAGAGTTTGACAGGAGAGTGCTACACAGACTTTTAATATTATTTCCAAACCTCTGAGGAAATATATAATAAAAAACCATGTTTCATCCTTAAGGGAACAAAATTAATTATACTTTTTACAATACTGATTATATGCTGGCTTAGTCAGAGAATAATCAGAAAACACAAACCACCTTGGACATTTCAAGAACAACAGATTTTTGTATGGGGAGTTGGCACTTGCAAGTCTATATTTGAAAGAAGTCAATGGGGTTCAGATATTATCTATGGTAAGAAGAGATATTATTCACAAGACTTTGTTACATTAGAAAATAATAATGATGATTCTGAAAAATCAAAGATGAAGAGAAGATAAAACTTGGAACTGGGCCACATCTGGTGATGCGCTCAGAAATTGCTCCTGACTTGGTGACCATATGGGATGCAGGGGGATCGAACCGTGGTCAGTCCTAGGCTAGCACATGCAAGGTAGACGCCTTACTGCTTGCACGCCTGCTCTGGCTCCCAGAGAATAGAATTTTAACTCATCTAAATTTTAACTCTTATCTGAATTTGAAGAGTGATTGATTTGAAATAAGCATTCGTCTACTTTCAGATCATCTCGTTTTCTTATTTTTCTCTAATAAGGCTTTAGATAGAGGTATTAGAATATTAGGATTTGAAAACTGTAGTTTGAAATTTTCTATGATTGTCCCAGACTCTAGGAGAGAAGGTTCTCTCTGATGATAGGTAGTGGGTAACCTTTGTAGATGTCTACAAAACAACCAAACCTAAAAACAATCTATGTTATCTTCCAAGTCAAAGTAACTTGTTAGAATTAATATTTATACATTTATGTATGTATTTATATAACTCTGATGCACATACATACCATTGAAATAAATACACATCATTGAATTGAAATCATTTAATTTGGTAGCTTTTTATTATTTCTATAGATTAGAAAAGAATTAGAATTAGTACTTTAATGTCAAAGCAATAGAAGTTGAGATTAATTATTGAGTGCTACCTATGTATCAGATGCCTTCTTTATGCATTACGGTATTTACTTGAAAATCTTATCAATATTAGATATATTTAAACTGATAAGAACAGATACTACACTTGATCTTAGCCAAAAGGTCGAGAAGCGATATTATATTTGATATATTTAATAATCGAAAACATTTAATCTTATAGCGCACCTGAGGATACATATGTAGGAAGTAGGAGACTCATATAGAACAAAGAAATGAACTTACAGTGACCACTTAGAAATAAGAAATAATTTGTAGCTGCATATTCTTGTTTCTATTTAAATATTTGACATTAGAGATATTCATTGGGACTGGCTCTGTGCTCAAGAATCACTTTTTGCTATCCCTATGCAAATTGATGGGGTTTCAATTAGGTGCTTTCTGTGTGCAAAGTATTCACCCCTGTACTATATCTCTAAAAATATATATTTATTTAAATATATTTTAGATTCAATAATAATATACTAGGAATATTTTTACTTTTAATACAGTCTTAGTCATATTATGCTTAATATTCAAACACCTCTTACCTTTCTAATTTATTAAGGTTGATATTCAGTGGTCCTCAAACTACAGCCATGGGCCACATATTGTATTTGTTACCGTTTTGTTTCTTCACATCAAAATAAGATGTATGCAGTGTGCATAGGAATTTGTTCATAATTTGTTTTTAATATAGTCTGGCCCTCCAAAGGTCTGAGGGACATGAACTGGGCTCCTGTTTAAAAAGTTTGAGGACCTTAAAATAAAATTAAAAAAAAAAAGTTTGAGGACCCCTGAAAATGGACAACCTGTTGTCAGTGACTGATTCCATCTTTTACACAGCAGAATTCACTAATTTTTAAAGTAATTCTAGTTCAATATAACCTCAGTGTTTAATTAAACCTTTGCTCAAGTGACCAAGCATTAACAATATAAACAACAACAAAAAACATGCATGGAAACTTAAAAAAACAAGCTTTTTAACCGGAAAGAGAATTAATTTTCTTACATGAACATATGTCATTCATAGCTCCCAAGACTACTTTTGATTTATTAAACCTTGAATATTGTGTACCAAGAAAATCTTCATGTTCATCTTCACTTTTGAAATACAATAATTAAAAATATTAGTTTCTATTAAAAGATAAATTATGGATATACCAATCTATTTGAAATGAACAGTTCTATCTAACCACATCAATATGATCAGTTTTCCTTTTCTTCTTTCTTATCTATAATCAACTTCATAGTTTCCCAGCTTTCTCATCCTCCAGTCATCCATTATTAGTTCTCTTCCATATCCAAATTTATAGCAACTCCAACTATTTTTGATATTTTTGAATATTAAAATCAAACAACCACTCAACCTTCCGCATCACACAGATGACCTAACATCTCATTATTGACTGAGTGAGCATTAATGATCTCCATTTTATTTTTACTTTCAGTCTGTTCTAAATAACAGTAAACTAGCAGAATGGAAAATACTGCAAAAGAAGTCCTAAGTAGATGCTGTGGCTTGAATAGAACTAGAGGAGATCATGCTGAATGGGAAGGCCTAAAGAAAGGGATAAAAACAGTATGATTTCTCTAGCTCTCTCACATGTAGAACTTAAAGATACATAACAGACAGTAACAGAACTGTAAAAGTAAATCAATTTAAAAACTGAGTACTAGGAGGTAGAGTTGTTGAAAAGGAAGGACATTAGGTATATTTTGGGAGAGAGATGGGTACACTGGAAATAAGTGTGGTGTGGACACAGAAAAATTTAATTAACAGTCTTTAAATTATAGTACCTCAATTTCTAAAAATGTAAAAAATATAAAAATAAAGCAAGAAAAATATGAAGCTGTATTTTAAAACAGACCTATAGCAATTACTTTATTAGGAACATGTATAATTTGCTAGTATAACACAATATGTAGCTTACATATTATTGGTCCCAGAATTAATTCATTATTATCCAAACTATTTCCCACTGGTTTTGGTAACTGCAGATGGTATAAAAATAGAGGGAAAAATCAACATATTGTATTAATTGTTTTCTTATTTGTACTTAATATATTAAAATTTCAATGGAAGTTTAGTATTTCAATTGACTCAGAGGTGCATATTAATTTTTATTAAAATTAGTTTAGTATCAAATATTATCAACCATGTAAGTTTGCATGCAATTTAGAAATTATTTCTTTACTATCTTCTATTAGTTTTTGAATAGCTATCAGATAAAATAACTCATAGTAGCAGTTCATGAAAATTGTCACCAGATCGAAAATGCATGTGGAGGTTGAACTTTCCATGCACGGAAATCTAAATTTGATCTTCTATCACAACCCACAGGTCACTTTCTCTCCTAGCCATTAAATTGACCTTCAGGTGCCAGTTTTCTTCTGAGGCCTAAAAAGAGCTTGAAATATCACTGAACACACCAGTCTAACTTTTAGAAAAGCTTGCCTTGAAGTATTTCATTTTTATCTTATGGAATTGTAGATATAAATTGTCAAAAAATTCATTTGGCTTCATAAATATTCCCTTTAGCATGGGGTTCTATTTACTAGTCTCCAGAAATAATTTTTCACTTATATAGTAAACTACAACATTGTAAAATTTTCAGAAATTTTTTCTGAATTTCGTTGCAGAACTCTTGTCAGCAGTTTATTTTTAGAAACATTTTTTATTAATCTGCTTCTCAATATTTCTTTATCTAATTGTTCTTGGTAAGATGTTATCAAAACTTTATTATTATAGTATTTTTGATCCATTCAATGTTATATTAAGTTAAAAATAATTACTGAGTTGTTTATGAGATAATGTGATAATGTACAACAAATATATAATTTTATTATCAAACCATCTTTAATATATTTTCTTTATTTTATTTTTTGGTGTTTTTTTTGGGGGGGGTCCACACCTGGCGGTGCTCAGGAGTTGCTCCTGGCTGTCTGCTCAGAAATAGCTTCTGGCAGGCATGGGGGAACCATATGGGACACTGGGATTCGAATCAATCACGTTTGGTCCTGGATTGGCTGCTTGCAAGGCAAACGCCACTGTGCTATCTCTCCAGTATTTTCTAAGATTATTAGTATAGCAAAATATATTTTGCATTTAAAATTATCTGAAATATTGTTTTCAAATTTTGACTGATGTGCATTAAATAATAACTGTTTTGGGGCAGAAATAGTGATGCACCAGTAAGGCATTTGCTTTGCATGAGGCTGAGCTAGAACATACCACGGTTCAATCCCCAGCATCACATAATGTAGCCCAAGCCAGGAGCTATTTTTGAGCAGAGAGCCGGAATAAGCCCTGAATATCATTGGTTGTGGCCCCCCAAACAAAAAACAAATACAAAAAGCAATAACTGTTTTTTGTATTTCCATGTTGCATTATTTTCTGTGGGCTACAGAAACACGATCACTTTACAAATTTAAAAATTAAATGTGTCTCAACCTAAACAAAGACTCAATTTTTGTCTTTTTAAATGTTATAAGACATAAGAATGAAATGTTTGTTGCTTTTATTTTCTGTTATATCCAAGTGGTAGCTTTCTCACATGTCAATAGGATACATAATTATCAACTTATATTTTTAAATAATTTCTTTACTTAAGCAACAGAATTACAGAATGTTCAGAATTGGGTTTCAGTCATAGAATGTACACCACCCTTCATCAATGCAGCTTTCCCATCACTAATGTCCCCCATTGCCTGTATGTGGGACATGCATTCTTTCTCTCTGTCTCATTATCATTGTCATGGTAGTTATCAGTGGGTTAGTGAAACTTTGTGGCAACTTTCATATTACAGGCATCTCTATTGTTTCTGGATATTATTACTATACTGTTTGTTTAATTTTTTATAGCCCACAAATGAGTAAGACTATTCTATGACTACTCTTCTCCTCTGAGTAATTTCACTCAGCATAATAGTATACATGTCCATCTGTGTATAGACAAATTTCATGACTTCATTTTTTCTAACAGCTGCATAGTATCCCATTATGTTCATGTACCAGTCTGAGAAAACTTCTACACTTCAAATGAGACAGTGACTAGGATAAACAGACTACCCATGGAATGGGAGAAACTACTGAATATCCATTTAATAAGGGGCTAATATCTAAGATATGCAAAAAAATATAACTCCATTAAAAAATAGGAAGAATGATGAATAAACTTTTCCTCAAAGAAGAAATGCAGGCCAAAAGTAACATGAAAAATGCTCTGCATCACTACTCATTAAGGAAATTCAAGTCACAACAATGATTAGATATTATCTCCCACCATAGAGACTGGCACCCCTCAGAAAGAACAAGAACAAGTGCTGGTGCGAATGCGGGGAGAAACGAACTCTCATTCACTGCTGGTGGGAATACAATCTGGTCCAGCCTTTCAAAAGAACATTATGATTTCTCAAAAACAGAGGAAATTGAGTTTCCATATGATCCAGCAATACCACTCCTAGGGATCTACCGTAGGAACACAAAAACAAAATACAAAAAGGCTTTCTGCACACATGTATTCATTGCAGTGCTATTTACAATAGCCAGAATCGAGAAACAACTCAGATGCCTAACAACAGATGAGTAGCTAATTAACAGATTTTATTTAAGGCTCATTTAAAAATTCTCCTCAAATTGTTGCCAAGAGAATTTATTCTCTTATTCTTTTATAAGGCAAGTCTTTATCCTCAGTAAGGATGATATAATGCTAAACTTAGTAATTAAATAAATATTAAATAGAATTATGAAAAAAGCAAATAAAACCAACTCTGATAGGGGGAATCTTGTAACAATTAGAAATGAAGGAAAGCTATCAATACCTGTATAGCAAAAGGATAATTCATTCAATGGCCGAAGGGTAAGTACTTCTTTTCTCAAGGTAGATTTAGTTTCTCAGAAACTCTCAGGACTTTGGGGCACCTTTTCATTTTTAGAATCACCTGTATCTCACTTTGAAAAGTGTAACCTCTTTGTTTTATTTTTGGAGAATGATCAGTGTTTAAAGATCCCCCTCCTTCAAAAGTCTGTTCTCTCATAATCATATCTCCAATCCTATTTCCATCTATCTTTATTTCTTTTCAAATAATGCTTCATATTATATTTTAATATTAATTCAATTCGCTGTGCAAGATATTTAGTTGCTAAAATTTAATTTACTCTAAACACTTATCTTTATTAATATAAATAGAAGAAATTATCTTCATTTTATGAGTTTTTTCTTACCATAATTTGTCCTTAAAATAGTTTCCATTGTTTTATGTTATTTATTACTCAGAAACCTTCTTATTCTTCTTTTATTGTTTTAATTTGTTTTGGCCACACCCCGTGGTGATCAAGTGTTACTTCTGGCTCTGCACTGAGAAATTACTCCTTTCAGGCTCAGGGGACCATGTGGCCCAGGTCTGCCACAAGAAATGCAAACTCCCTACCCACTGTGCTATTATTACTCCAGCCCCTCAGAAACCTTATTGAGGTAATAGTGATCTATATGACTATATGTGTTAAAAAAAAGTGCATTTTCACATTTCTTCAGAATTTATTATTGCATTGAATCTGTCACTCACGTGTAGTATTTCTCTTCATAGGACTGTGGCCACTCACCTTTTTATCAATAATCACCCATCTCCCATCTGATAATCTCTGTTCTAAAATCTGTTTTTGTTTAGTGTTGACTATTATCTTGCTCTTCACCATTGAAGTCCAATATATATGTGGTATCACCTTCGTTTGTCTTTGTTCTTCCAAATTATTTAGTTCTTTAATGCTGTTGCAAAAAATCTTAAGACTATAGGTATATGTGTATGTGTGTGTATTTATGTATGTATATATATGTATGTATGTATGTATTCTTTGTGAGACTTTTGCTCCAGCAGTTAAGACTTTCCTCTCAGGGGGTTCAGCCATCTTTTCTTTCAGGAAGCTCCTATGTTCCTGGACTATAATTCTATATCTTAATGATTTTCTGAGCTCCTGAGAAGGGTCTTTTGTACTGAAGAATTTCATGACTTTGGTTTGTTTTAGAGTTTACACACGTTACCATGGCCCTTTTATCTTTCTATCTGCAACATTATGGTAGATACCTTTTCTGAATTTTGAGAAATCTCCAATCTCCATCATACTCCTTTTTTTTAGAGGTTGAATCCGTTTTTTATTGCAGAAAAACCCTCAGTGTATGAGGGTTTCTACTTCTCCACCGACCAATAGCACTTGTTTCTGACATTTCTGTGTAGCCCATTCTTACCAGTTTGAGGTGGCAGCTGATTACTGTTTTGATTTTCATTTTTCCTACAATAAAATCATGAAAACTTTGTGAACACTTTAAATAGCTAGATGCCTTTTTTGATATTTTAAGTAAGGTAGAGTAATTTACATAAGTCCAAATGTTAGTGTTTTAGGCATAAAATATTTCTGAAACACAAAAGAGAAATGTCAATATCCTTCTATCCCTCTCCAGAAACCCCTTCAAATTATTCATCCCAAACTCTCCATTCCTCCAAGGAAGACTCAGTTCATTCTAGGCAAAATATCGGGGATTGTATTTGTACTAACTTTATTTCTTTATAGTTCACAAATGTGGAAGATCATCTGATACTATCTGTCCCTTTCTAATTCAAAGTTCATAGCATGATAATGTTAATTTATCCACATTATAGTGAAATGTAGGGTTTCATTTTATCTTATACATGATTAGAATCTCATTGTGTATTTATATCATGATTATTTGTGTATGAGTTTCTAATTTTCATTTAGAATTGTAAGATTTTTATCTATGTCTCCTTTAAAGAAACACTTGTAGCTATTCTTATCCCTGTTTTCATTAAAACACCGCAATATACGGACTTAAACATTTTATAATAGTAGAGTTTCAGTCATAGTTCAGCACCCTTCTCTTAACCAGTGTTCTTTCCTGTTATTAATTCCCCAATTACCTTCCATCTCCCACTCCTACCCCAAGTCTGCCTCTAGTAGGCACAACCGTCCTCCATACATACATTCTCTCTTGTTTTCTTTTAAGGCTCTGTGGCTTTCAATTCTCTTATTGAAGAGAATTATACATATCACTTTAATTATTTTCAGTTTCAGTTATTGTGCAAAGGTATCATTTCCAACTGTTATTGTCATCGTGGTTTCTTCTCCTAACTGCACTCTCTCATCATTCCTATTGCTTTTAGGTATTATTCTCACACTATGTTGTTTGTTTGTAGTTGTATTTTATCCTGAAGATGAATGAGATCATTCTATGACTCTGATTCATTTCACTCAACAAAATTCTCTTCCTAGCTATTCAGGAGCAAATTTTATGACTTAAATTTTCCTAACAGCTACATAGTATTTCATTGCATAGATGTACAATTATTTCTTTATCCACTCATTATTTTTTACAATCTCTTTAGTTGTTTCTAATTCTGCCTTTTGTGAATAGTGCTTCAATGGTCATAGGAATGCAGTTTTCTTATTTGCATTGTGCTTTTGGGCCTTTACATTATATTTCAAAAAAGACTGGAGAAGTCTACCTTCTTGACAGCCGTGAATAAGAGTGCCTTTGACTCTGTATATACACAAGCACTAGTTCTTATTCTTTATGATGCAGCTCCAGTCTCTGTGATGTGAAATGATCTCTCATTGTTGTTTTGATTTGCATCTCCTTGATGATTAATGATGTGGAATGATGTAGAATATTGTTCATGTGCCCTTGGACAATTTATATAGGAAATTTCCGTTCATCTGTTCTCCCTTTTTCTGTTTATTTATCTTTGTGCCACACCAGGTTATGCTCAGGGGTTACTTCTGGCTATGTGCTTAGAAATCGCTTCTGGCTAAGGGGACCATATGGGACTCTGAGGATCAAACCAAGGTCCATCCTGGATCAGCCACGTGCAAGGCAAACACTCTACCACTGTGCTATCACTCCATCCCTTGTTCTTTTTTTTTAATGGTGTTGGCTTACTTGTTTGTTTGTTTTTTCTTGCTAAGCTCTACCAGTACCTTACATATCTTAGACAGTAATGCATTATCAGAAGGATATTGGGTAAATGCTTTCTTCCATTCTATGTGAAGTCTGTATTCTGATCATTGTTTCCTTTGAGATGCTGAAGCTTTTTAATTTAATATAGTCTTATTTGTTTATCTTTGCTTCACATGTTTGCTCAATGGTTTTTCTTCCCCGAAGAAACCTTTAGCTTTTATGTCATGGAGAAATTGTTCCTACATTTTACTCTATCCACCTATGGTTATGGTTTCAGGTCTGATATCAATGTCTTTAATTCATTTTGATTTTACTTTTATGCATGGTGTTATAAAGACCTCTGAGATAATTTTCTTTCATGTAGATAGTGTAATCAGGACCATTTGTTTGAGAGGTTTTTCTTGCTTTAATTCATATATTTTAAAAGATATTTTTAAAAGTTCTATTCCTGTTTGTTCTTCAGAAAATCAAAAATCTCAGAATCATCTTAACTAAAAAGGTAAAAACCTATATAAATGAAACACTACTTCAAGAAATAAAAGAAGACACAATGAAATGCAAAACATACTTTGCTCATGAATTGGGAGGTAAAAAATAATTAAAATAGCAATAATTCCGGCAATGTACAGATTCAGTGCAGTTCCTATAAAAGTACCCATGATGTTTTTCAAAGAAATAGATCAAACACTTCTGAATTTTATATGAAACAATAAACCTCTATAAAAATCTAAAGCAATTTTTGGGAAAATTAACAAAGGAGCCATCACTTTCCCCAACTTCAAATTCTTCTAGAAAGTGCTATCAATTAAAATGACAATGTGTTAGAACAAAGACAGATTCTTAGGTCAGTGAAATAATATTTAATAATTTAGTTTGAGAAACAAACAGGTATATGATAAATTCCAAATTTTTGATGGGCATTCTGGTTTCCTGTTGATGAGTTTTTTAAATTTCTCATGTTTTTTGGAAATTAGTCCCTTTGTCAGATGTATTTTATGCAAGTAATTTTTTTTAATTAAGATGTCTCTTTCAGGGCTGGATAGATAGCATGGCGGTAGGGCTTTTGTCTTACATCCAGAAGGATGGTGGTTTGAATCCCGGCATCACATATGGTCTTCCATGCCTGACGGGAAGATTTCCGAGTAACCCCTGAGGGCTGCCGGGTGTGACCCAAAAACCAAAAAAAAAAAAAAAAAAAAAAAAAAAAAAGATGTCTCTTTCAGTGAAATTTTGATTCAATTATTTTTTCTTTTTGTATCATCTCATTATTTTATTGGGAAGATCTCAGTATTCTAATAGTGACTGCTGAATTTTCTTCTGCCATTTTTACTTTTAGAAAAATTTATATAATACACATATATTATCCTCTCTTCCAATTATAAAGTTGAAACAAAAGCATATTCCCTTAAAGGACTTCTTTTTATCAACTTTATCCATTGGAGAACACTTAAACTCCAACCTATGTATGCTTATACAGAAGCATAAATTCAAGTGTATTGAAGATAAAGTTTGAAAATGGTATTGGTATTATGTCTACATAATTCTAAGATAAAAATTTTAGCATAATACTTCTCTAATAAATTAATAAACAGAAAATTTTCATTACTTTACCCTAAAATTCCTGTCTTTAGATAGTTTTTAAACTTAGGATCTATGGCCTAATTTGCTTTTTATAACATACAAATATAATCAATGAGTCATTTATTAATTCTTTTAAATACACATTTGAAAGTGATTTAGTGAACTGTATTTAATAATTTAGTGTATACATAGGAAATAACAGGAATCAGGGTCTGACGGGCCTCAAGTACATCAGTGGTGTAAGAGTGGACAGACTAAATAACCAAGTCAGAATCAACAACGGCGAAATCATGAAATCCAAATTTTAACACCTGAATTTAAAAAGGTGCCTATTATAATGGCAGGCTGGGATGGATGGTGGTGGCATGCGACTGGGAATATTGGTGGAGGGAAGTTGACACTGGTGGAGGGATTGGTCCTGAAACATATGACTGAAACCCAACTATCAATAACATTGTAAATTACATCATAAAAATAATACATTTTATTATTTAAAATAAAAAATAATGTAAATCAATGTAAATGATATGTTTTTTAATTTTTTTTTTTTTTGGTTTTTGGGTCACACCCAGCAGTGCTCAAGGGTTACTCCTGGCTCCATGCTCAGAAATTGCTCCTGGCAGGCACGGGGGACCATATGGGGCACCAAGATTCGAACCTATGACCTTTTGCATGAAAGGCAAACGCCTTACCTCCATGCTATCTCCTGGGCCCCTGTAAATGATATGTTATGTAAATTAATGTTGACAGTGTAAATAGTGCCTATAGCTATAAACACTAATGTTATATTAATATATAATCCATTTTTATTAATTGATATACTACTTATTCAAGGATACAGTTTAAGAAAAATGGGAGCCGGGAGGTGGCGCAGGAGGTAAGGTGCCTACTGCCTTGCCTGTGCTAGCCTAGGACGGACCATGGTTAGATTCCCTGGTTCCCATATGGTCCCCCGTGCCTGCCAGGAGCGACTTCTGAACGCATAGCCAGGAGTAACCCCTGAGCGTCACTGGGTGTGGCCCAAAAACCAAAAGGAAAAAAAAAGAAAAATACTAGCTTTTACTTTGGTTACTTTTTTTCTTAAGAAAATTGAAATTTAAAAATTAAATTTAATTTAAAAATTAAAATTATCATTATTATATTATTTTGTGTCAATCTATTGTTCCTCTTGCCTATATGTATATGTATCAAAGTCCTGTCTCCTATTTTCTCCTTTTCCTTTATCATCAGGAGGACAGTTTATAATTTGTCTATTCTGTCTGTGATTAAGAACTTTACTTTGTTAATATCAACTTTGTGTTCTAAACAATGTCGGATTTTATAAACTTTAATTTAAATTATTTTAGTTGAAACAATATGTTTATCTTTTTTTCTTTTCTTATGTTCTCTCCATGTTTTATTGCACATTTTTCTATCGTTTCATGTTTCACTGAATTTTATTGTGAGTAAAAATAACATGATTTATTTACCCTCTCGGGTGTTATATTATTTCCTTCTTTGCAATAGCAAAGTATTTTATAAGGTCAAGATTTTCTTTATTCTTAAGTTTAGTCTTTGTCTTTGTTTTTAAGTTTTTAAGGCTTTATTCTTCATTTAGAGGAGAAATATATCGCTTATTTTCTGTTACCAAAATATCGCCATGCAGTTTTCATGATTTCTTCCAAAATGGAAATTGTCCATATGTATGTATATATATGTTTATATATATATATTGGTTTTTGGGTCACACCCGGCAGTGCTCAGGGGTTACTCCTGGCTTCATGCTCAGAAATTGCTCCTGGCAGGCACGGCGGACCATATGGGGCACCGGGATTCGAACCGATGACCTTTTGCATGAAAGGCAAACGCCTTACCTCCATGCTATCTCCGGGCCCATATATATATTTATATACATATATATAAAGCTGAGTTGGTGATATTAAATTACCAATAAGAAAAAAATTACTGATCATCCTTTACTGCTTTTATAATGTCTCTTTGTATAAATACAGGATGTTTTTAGTTTTTATCTCAATAGTTTCTTTTCTTCTCTCCCTCCTTCTTTCCTTTCTCCCTCCTTCGTTCCTTCTCTACTTTTCTTCCTTCCTCCCTCCATTCTTTCTTACTTCTTCATTTTCTTCCTCCATATTCTTACTTCCTCCTTTCCTTCCACCCTTCCTCATTTCCTTCCACCCTCCCTCCTTCCTTCCTCCCTCCTTTCTCTTTCCTCCTTCCTTCCTTCCTTCCTTCCTTCCTTCCTTCCTTCCTTCCTTCCTTCCTTCCTTCCTTCCTTCCTTCCCTCCCTCATTCCTTCCTTCCCTCCCTTCCTTCCTTCCCTCCCTCATTCCTTCCTTCCCTTCCTTCCTACCCAAAGTTCTTTCAGGAGATCTGGAGGCCCCTCCTTAAAATTCTCAACCAACAGAGCTACCGGTACAATGTGAGTGCTACTCAGAACTTGTTCAGTACCAAGAATTAACGACACATATCCTGAAGCTAATTTTGGATATCAAAGCTGCACCCTATATGTGTGGGAGGGAATGTGGTGCCTGTGATTGAATCCAGCTCAAATTTGCAAAGCATGACATTTTATTCCTGGACTACTGAATTTTTCTCTCTATAAGACCTGACCATAAGATACACATAGTTTTAAGATGAGGAAAACAAGAAAAAATATTCTAAAGCAACTGGGGCAATTTGGGATACCCTCAGGAGATAGCATTTTGGAATAGTCAACCTACGAGTCTAAAGTATATATGCAATACACTGTCCACAATTAGCTAAACAAATTTGCCTGTCTATTTTTTTGCATCAGAATATTAAAAAAATTAAGTATCTTTTCATTAATATAAAAAATTAAAAGTCGCAGCAGTGATCAAATAGTCTTAAACAAAAGCTCTATATATGATGGTGAAAGTGCTTTAACCTGACTGCTAATACTATGTGGCAAATCTGCGCAATAAATGGGGAGTAACACTGCAGATATCAAGTTGTTAGTATATGTTCTCCTCCCCTGCACTTAGGCTTCAGTTCCAGGTGTCTTTCGCTACATAAGACACACAGACATTTTCCTCCATTTTGGGGGGGGGGGGAAGTGCATCTTATGGTATGAAAAATACTGTATCTCTCAGCCTGGATTGTCCTTCTTTGTGAATAATTCGTGTCAAAATTTCTTGAAAAATAATAAACTAAGTATATATTCCAATTTGTTTTTTTTCGTTTTTCCTATGTAATTTTGTGAATATGAATGCTTTTTGCTTCTCAGTACTGGAGAAAGAGTGCAAATTTTCCATTTATGAAGCATGTGCTCTAACACTGTGTTTCATCCCTAACCAAAGAAATCTTGGATTTTTTCTCCTTCTTCATATATATATATATATGTATATATATGTATGTATATATATGTATATATATGATGTCTTTGTATCATTTCTTTCAGCACTAAATATTATTTTTATTAATTTATTTCTGTATAGCTTCTAGAGAAGTCCCCTGTAATGTTTATTACATTATTCAGCCATATAGGCAAAGTTTTACTTAGGTTTTCATCCATACAGTTTAATTTTCTTTGAACTTCATGGTTTTGTGGATTGGTCTGTATCATTTATTTTTAGAAAAATTAGGCTACTGTTTCCTTTTTGCTTTTCTTATATTGTGGTATTTTCATTATGCATATTTTGTGGTTGGCAGTTTTCCATTAGCTTTTGGTGCTCTGAATTATTTTGCTTGTTTGTTTGTTTGGTTGGTTGGTTGGTTTTTTAAATCTCTATCCCCCTTACTTGCTGTGGGGATAAAGAGCCTTTGATTTTTTTTTTTTTGCTGATGGATGATTTAAACTAATATTCTGATAGCTTTCCCAGCTATGATTGTGGTAGCCTGAGATTTCTGCTTTTCCCATGAATTTCCGCTTTTTGCTAAATTGCTTATTAGCTTCTTTATAGTCCCTTAGTTAGCTCCTATGCCTATAGGAATGTGATCTTTAGATAGGAGTTGGAAAAGAGGGAGAGATAGTACAGAGGTAAGGAGTTTGCATTGCATGCAGCTGACCAGTAATGAACTGGGTTGGATTCTTAGCATCCCATATGGTCCCCCGAACCTGCCAGGAGTGAGTTCTGAGCACAGAGCCAGGAGTAACCCCTGAGAACTGCTGGTGTGTTTCCCCAAAAAAAGATTTGGAGAGGAAGGGGGACCATCTGTCAGAACCAGGTGGCAGGCATGTCCTATGTGGATGTAGGATGGGAGAGTTAGGTTAAAGAAGACATGTCAATGTCTGTTACCCTGTAATCAGGCTGTCTAGACATGTGGGATTAAATGGGACCCAATGAAATAGAAGATGTATTCTTTGAAGTGGAGCAGGTGCCAACAGGAAAGTAATTGGAAGGGTCTAGATTGATGCTGTACATCGATATAACCTGAGTGAAATAGTGACTTGGGGTCCTTGTCTGGAAGTCTGTTGTCAGATGGAAGTCTTGGACCCTTAGTAAGATAAGCAAATAAACTGCCTCTGTGCTTTGTGTTCTCATGTCTTCGAGTTTACCAACCACACTCTCTCTCTAACCTGTGCCCAAAATGATCAGTTCATTAATAAGCTTACCAAAGGCACTATTTTATTATTATTGTCTTATTTTAAATTTCAATATTTTCTTTTCATTTATTCTGAGTCTCCAACTTTTTGCTTATATTATGAACCCCTTCTGAATATGCTTTTCCTATTAGAAATATTAGTGTGTTAATTATGCTTTTGGTCAGACTGTTTCCCAAATCTGCCATGTCACCATCAATTTGTAATACAGACATTGCCTCTTCAACTGACACTTTCATTTCTACAAAGTTTGTGATTTGAAGGTGCAAGTAGCACATTAGATAAGGGGAATAGGAACCAAGGCAATTGGTTTTCACTGTGACGAGTGTCTAGGAGTTTGACTATCTAATGTATCTGTGAATATAGACATCACGTCAGATAATAAAATTTTTTTGGAAGTCTTGTTTTTTGTTCTGTTTTCTTTGGGTTTTCTGGGAATTTTTTCTCTTATATAAACTTTCAAATATGCTGTTAACTTTACTATCTTTTTATTAAGCAGGGGCCTTTTAATATGGTGGTAAGGTGGGTGCAATTCATTATGATGCCCTCTGATGAATTTCAACTTTTTTTTTCTCAAAATCATATAGACTTATGGTCTAGCTTTCAGAAGTTCTTGGCCACCGTACTTCTTTAGTTGTTACACAAAAATTAGAAAAAAAAAAAACAGTGTTGTGTGCTTCTCTTCCCGATGTGGAACATAGGAAGGAGGATTAGAGACAAGGATTTTACCTTCATTCTTTCCAACACCTTCCATTATAAGCTAAGGAAATTTTTCTTTGGTAAATGATATTTTAAGGAATATCTTATTAGAATAGATAATACTCAGGAAATACATACATTGGTATATTTTCCCTTCCATGTACAAGTCCAGAAAAATTGATATTTTATTTATGGTATAAACTATAAGTAACATTAAATTAAAATGAATAAGTTGAAGCTGAAGCTATAGCACAGTTTTAAGGCTTTTGCCTTGTAAGCGGCTGATCCAGGATAGACCTGGGTCGATTCCCAGTGTCCCATATGGTCCCAGAAACCAGGAGCAATTTCTGAGTTCATAACCAGGAGTAACCCCAGAGCATCAACATGTGTGGCCCCAAACCCAAAGATAAATAAATAAATAAATAAAGGTTTCTTCTAAAAATCAAACAAGTTTTAAGCTACCTAACTTGCTGACATTTGATCTCTAGCAATGTCTTAAGCAATGTTTAGGTTTTCTTACCTCAGTAAAAATTTTGGATGATTTTTTTAAATACCTTTCGATACTTGTATTAACAAATACTTACAGTTTGTGTTTATCTCCTACATTGCAAGGGTTATTTCTGCTGTTATTCTTTATGACATTTTAGTGTATACTACAGCTTCTTTAGTGTCATGCTGTCTATGCAACTATATCAATACCTTACATTAAATCATTTTATGTTCCCTATGTGTATGTTCTGTTGCTCTTGTCTTTACCAATGCATGACTCCACTTCCAGAACCCTACAGGTTGTACCATATTTGGTAGATGCAGCAGAGAAGGCAAGGTGGCAGGGGGCTTCTGGACTTCTGCCTTATTACTTTTGGTGATGGTAATTGAGACAGATTCTCCAGGGTGTGATAATAACTAGATTCATAGCAGTGATAGAATTGCTCAGATCAGGGTTCTCTAAGTTCTGCTTTCTGCTTCCACTAGCAGTATAACTCATTTTAGCTTTGATTCTATTTGCCTGCTTGCATGTCTCTCAAATTTTTGAGGAAGGAATTTTGCTTTTGCCTTTCATTTAAACCACATTCTATGGTCTCCAAGATAGTACAAGGTCTTGGACTATGGTAAACATAGAGTTCTGAGTTTGATCCCCAGCACTCTATGGTCTGCCATGCACCAGCAATTATTGACCTGGTCTCACTGAGCACTGCTGAGAATGAACTTACCTCAGGACTTCTAGTTCCAAGCAGAATCACATTTAACAAACAGAGATGAATCATTTGCTCCACACTGTTTAGTCAACTGTACATTAGGAGTCTTCTTCCTTATCACTACTAGGTAGGCATTTCTTGGGGGTGGGGGTAATCACATCACCTAAAATGCCTACATAAAAATAGTTTAGAAATAGCATGTGTTGGCAACAAAATGAACCTTCTTATTCTACTGGTTGAACTGCAAATTGATTCATATCCAAGAGAAAGCAGGAAGGAGAAGACTCAAATTATTACAAATAGGTCTAGACAGAGTCCAGAATGTTTTTTAGTCACCTATCTAATAGGATAGAAAAGTGCTGATCTGAAATACATGGTCCTGTTTGTCACTTCTTCATTTACACTATTCATAACTTGGAAACAATTCAAGTGCTCAACAAACAATAATGGATTATAAAAAGATGTGGTAGTTATATATATTGACTATGAGTCAGTTATGAAAAAGATGAAATCTTCTTGTCTTGTACTACAAAATGGAACTAAACTATTTTGTAATACACAAAATAAATCAAAAGAAAGAAATTTCATATGATCTTGCTTATGTAAAATATATATTGAAGCAAATAAAATTAATAAGCACATTAATTACTAACAAATTAAGTCCAATTAATGACAAATTTTTTGCTCTATCACCACAGAGTAGAAACTGCCAAAGGAATGAGGGGCCAGTGGCATGAACTGAACAATAAAAGTTATATTTGGTATTTAGTTGTGTATTTGTTTTTTGTTGGGAAACATTTATATTTTTGGGCAACATTTTAAACTATGTTTATGTGAGGGTTCAGAGGAATAGCACAGAGTGTAGGGTGCTTGCCTTGCATGATTCCAACCTGATTTCTATCTCCAGCATCCCGTATGAGCATCTGAGCATACCAGGAGTTACCCCGGTATAGAGAACTGAGAGTAAACACTGAGCACTACCAGTGTGATCCAAAAACCAAACTACAGTTATATAAATATATCCACTAATTTTTTAATTTAATCATTTACCACTCTCCTGCTTAGAAATGTTAATTTTCTTATTTCATATCACTACACTATATCTCAATGAACTAATTCAATTTTCACTATTAATTGACCATAATTTCTAAGTTTTCTCATATATATATGAGCTATATGTCTTTACCTATACACTAATACTCATATCTTTATATTTATCTAAATTTTAATTATGTAATGAAATGAGAAGTGTCTAGTTGAGAAAATACCTGTCAGATCAGCACAGTTATCAGCAGTCAAGAAGTGCCCAGAGCACATTCAGAATATTTAAAATATTAATTTTGTTTGTTTGGGGACACACTGAGTGTTGCTCAGGGGCAACACTAACTCAGCATTCAGAAAATTCTCCTGGAGGTAGTTATAGAACCATATAAGTTGCTGATATCAAAAATGGATTCATTACATGCAAGACAAACACCTTAAGACTATTTTTTTCTCAAGTTGCATTGCATATACATTTTTGTAGAAGTTCTTGCTCTGACAATGAGTCCTAAATTAATAGCTAAGCTACATTTGGCTTTTACTTTATGGGACATCAAAAGGTGGTGCACTTTGGGTTATGAAATATTTGCAAAAAATATAGGGTAAAATGCAATTCCAAACAGATTTCCTCAGAGTCACTTAAGGTGCTCATCCATAGCATAATATGATATGTATATTTCAAAATGGTATTGCAAGAAATGCAATTTTTCTTTTCTTTTTTTTAAATTTTATTCAATAGCTAGAAATATTACATAGAATCATGAAAATTTAAATAATGACTTTGCATATTAAAAGAGAAAAAGACAGTGTTTACTTGAGACTGATCATTACCAGCCCATTAAAATCCAAGAAATAGGAGAAAAACACACAGAAACTGGAGGTAGGCTTACAATCACTTTTATTATCATAATCTCTCAAGAGTTCAAAACTAACACAACAGGTTGCAAACAGATTCCTGGCATCTGGTGTGAATACAGTCCCATAATCATAAATGATGTAACATGTTTTCAAACAGGTTGGAGTAATGCATAACAGACTTTTGTTAGCAGCTCATGCTTCTAAACACTGAAAAAAAAAGAGAATTATGGACAAGACTGAGGGTTGAACACTTTAGTCCATGTTACAATATTATTGGGCGCTCCTGTCAGTGTTAGCTGGGCACATTTGGCTGATTGCATAAATAGTTGCTGACAGAGTGTGATGCCTATAAAGTCGTTTATATATTAGAATCACTGAATTTGGTTGAGCAACATAAATGGTAGCATATGGTCACAACACTTATATATCTATATATTTATACACATATGAATAAGGGGCATATTGTTCAAAGAAATATATTTTTGCTGATTATTTGAATCAAGTAACTAAAATTAGAAATTTATTAGAAACAGATAACATATGAGCTACAAAATAAGATTTATGACCATATCACTGACTATGAGATTTTGCTTAGGTTTGAATGAAATTCATTTATATAGTTTGTTAAAATGCACTGACCTTTTTTGAACCATTGTTCAGTACCCTATACTAATTTTGTGACATGTTCTAGCAAAAGCCAGAATTTTAATCCTTGGGGAAATGGATAGTAACAGAACTGTAACTGAAACCAGGCCTCCTACCACCAACAAGTTTTCGATAGTGGCTAGAACTTTACACACCACTCTGTACAGCTACCAATACAATCCTCAGTACCTTAAATATTACATACTCTGTATCAATTTATTCTGAAAACAAATGTCAGCTGAATATATAAAAAATTAAAAGTGTGGGGCCGGGCGGTGGCGCTGGAGATAAGGTGCCTGCGCTAACCTAGGATGGACCGCGGTTCGATCCCCCGGTTCCCCATATGGTCCTCCTTGCCTACCAGGAGCGACTTCTGAGCGAATAGCCAGGAGTAACCCCTGAGCGCCACCGGGTGTGGCCCAAAAACCAAAAAAAAAAAAAAAAAATTAAAAGTGTGGTATCACACAAAGTAGTTAATTTTCCAAATTGATTCTAGTCTCTGAAAAATATATATCTACTGTTTTGTTTTATTAATGCACCATGATATATACAGTTCCATAAAGATGAGTTTTAGGCATAGTGTTTCAGCAGGGTCAGCTTCTCACCTACCAGTGATCTCTGTTTTATTTCCCCAACCCTCTACCAACCAGCCCACAACTTGCAACCAACCTTTTAAGTTTAGTTATTGAAGTTTGAATATCCTTTTATTCAGTATTGTTATTTTTATCGTTGCGGTTTCAAAGAGAAGGAGGAAGGTTAAGTAATAAAATCCACACAAAGAAGTAAAAACACAAAAACTGAATAAAAGAAACTAAGATATTAATGTACTATTTAAATTAGAGAAGAGATGTAAATAAGTTGTAAAAACTTGAAGGGAATCTATGATCATTAAATTCCTAAAAAAATGTAACATCAGGATAATTATTCCTAAAGTGGAAGAAAAAGTGAGGACAGAGGTTGCTTAAAGAAATAAGAGCAATCATAAAATTTATCTGGAACAACAAAAGACCCAGGATAGCCAAACACATACTAAAAAACAAAAACCTGGGTTGCATCTCGCTACCTAAACTGAAGCTATACTATAAAGCCATAGTGATCAAAACAGCATGGTACTGGTACCAGGACAGAGCCTCAGATCAGTGGATTAGAACAGAATTTCCAGACATAAACCCCCAGGTATACAGTCAACTAATATTTGACAAAAGAGCCAAGAACTTTAAATGGGACAAAGAAAGTCTCTTCAACAAATGGTGCTGGTACAACTGGAGAACCACCTGTAAGAAATTAAAAATTGACCCATACCTCACCCCATATACAAAAGTCAACTCAAGATGGATGAAAGACATGGAAATCAGACCCAAATCTATAAAATTTATTGAGAAAAAAATAGGTAGAACACTCGAAGACCTATATATCAAAAAAGTATTCGATGATAGATTGTCAATGGCAAGAACAGTAGCATCAAACATAAACAAATGGGACTACACCAAACTAAAAAGCTTCTGCATGGCAAAAGATACCATACTTAACACAAGAAGACAGTTAACTGAATGGGAAAAAATTTTTTTCACTCAACTTGTCAGATAAAGGGCTGATATCCAGAATATACAAAGCACTCAGAAAGATGAGCTCCACAAAACCAAACAAAACCATAGAAAAATGGGGAGATGAAATGAATAGACACTTCTCCAAAGAAGATAGAAAGATGCCCAACAAACACATGAAAACATGTTCACCTTTACTCATCATCAGGGAAATTCAAATCAAGACAACAATGAGGTACCACCTCACACCAGTGAGGATGTCCCACATCAAAAATAATGGGAAAAATTTATGTTGGCGGGGATGCGGCATGAAAGGCATTCTCATCCACTGTTGGTGGGAATGCCCCCTAGTTCGACCACTATGGAGAACAGTCTGGAGAGTGCTTAAGGAACTCAGAATCGAGTTGCCATTTGACCCAGCAATTGCCCTCCTAGGTATCTACCCCCAAGACAAAAGGGCATACATCACAAAATATGTGTGCACCCCAATATTTATCACAGCACTCAGCATAATAGCCAAGTCTTGGAACCAACCTCGATGCCCAACAACAGATGAGTGGATCACTAAGATGTGGTATCTATACACAATGGAATACTACATGGCAGTCAGAAATGATACAACCACAGACTTTGCAGCAACATGGATGGACCTAGAACATATTATCTTAAACGAAGCAAGCCAGAAGATGAAAGATAAACACAGAATGGTAGCACTATTCTGAAACACCTAGAAACTACACCATATATACAAATAATATTCAAAGATCAAATAATAGGATCAAACAGAGTAGAAACTCCAAACACTAACATTACATGTATTCTGGGGAGTAACGCCCAAAACACAAGAAAGAGGAACAACATGCACTCCTAACCACACATTATACCATAAAGAACTCAGCAACAGGGGCTGGAGAAGTGGCACTAGAGGTAAGGTGCCTGCTCTGCAATTGCTAGCCAAGGAAGAAAAATGGTTAGATCCCCCAGCACCCCACATGGCCCCCCAAGCCAGGGGCGATTCCTGAGTGTGTAACCAGGAGTAATCCCTGAGTACCAAACAGAGGTGGCCTGAAAAACCAAAAAAAAAAAAAAAAAAAGAAGAAGAAGAAATCAGCAATAGCTGAAACAACAGAAACAGCTTAGAGAGAACAGGTACGTAATCAACCTCTTACCACAAAGGTTCATAATAATCCCTTAGGGACTCTATACAAGATTACAGGTAAAGAATACCATGGAAAAAAATTGAATCCAAGGGAAGCACTCCAAAATAATAGGTATTAATACCTTAAGCTTACCATATTTAACCTCTCAGCTTTTCAGTTCACAGGCTTTATTGGATATAAAGGGTGGACAACATAAGACGACGCCTCGGAGCTAAGCTTAACGAGATACCAGATCCAGGTTGCAGAATGAAATCGTCTCGATAAAACACTTTAACATACCCTTTTTCTTTAGGTTATAACTTCTTTTAGGACCTGAAGCATGTGACCAGTCAGAGCACCGTAGCAGCAACTGTGACATACAGTCCTATACTACAGGACCTACTCATAGAACAAATCCAAGCAAAACAACAGGCCCACGCCCTTCTCTCCTCTCTTCTCACTTCTCTCTCTCCCTCCTTTTTCCTCTTTCTCCTTCTCTTTCCCTAGTAAACCTCATTTTCTCTTTTCTTCTTCTCTGCCTCTTCCATATACTTTCCTCTTCCCACCTTCTAGGAATCAGACTATCCATTCACCCCTCAATCCCACCCAGATTCTTCATCTTACTAAAACTCTTCACCCCCAGTTCTTAACCTACTAGGCATCAAGACTGACTTCCTACCCGAAAGAACCGGTACCCAGCACCCAAGCGGAGGGACACCCACCCAAACCCACACCTCGTCCCCAGCTGGAAAAGACAACCAACACCCCCGCTGACTCAAGCTGTGTTGGCCTCTCTACCAACCCTTCCTAAAGTGGACTATTGCTGGATACTGGACTTAGCCCTAAAGGTTTCCCAATGCAAGAACTTTACTTGCATTGGGAGAACTCTCCTCCCTACCAATCCTTCCTAAAGTGGACTATTGCTGGATACTGGACATAACCCTAAAGGTCTTCCAATGCAAGAGCTCTACCCAAGACTCCCCTGCCACAAATGTTTTTCCAATCTCAAGAAGGGCAGGGTATGCGATGAAAAGGTGTCTGGATACCCAAACCCCACAAGAGAATCTCAAAAGACAATGTGGCAGCCTATACTTCTATTATAAGTATAGGACCGGTATAATACTACCTCTTTATCATTCCAATTCTTTATTTTTTACTTCAGTTTTTTAAATCATTTTTAACCATATGTGAGCAAATATATTTTATTTATATTCTTATCTTTTCTGGACATGTGACTTGTCTCTCTGATCTTCTTTTTTTCCCCCAAATACACCAACAATATAATGAAGCACCATCTCTCCCTGCAAAGGCGCACTACAAAAAGGGGGAAACCACATGTATGTAAACAAGCTCTTATCTACTAGGGATAAGAACTCATACTTATTTACATTACATGGGAAACTTTCCCCTTGAAAATATGTCATGTGGACCTATCTTAGACCCCAGGAGATTAGACACCAACCGTTCACCCAAGAATCCTGAATCCCAGACATAGAAATGATACAGTTCTGCACAACAGCTACAGGAACCAAATCCCATCCCGGACAGCCTGAATACTGCTCAAACACCAACATGTGCCAGCTCGACTATGGTACAAATGGACATAAGAACAGGGTATGGGGGGCCGGGCGGTGGCGCTGGAGGTAAGTTGCCTGCCTTACCTGTTCTAGCCTTGATGGACCTCGGTTTGATCCCCTGGTGCCCCATATGGTCCCCCAGACCAGGGGCGACTTCTGAGTGCATAGCCAGGAGTAACCCCTGAGCATCACTGGGTGCCCCCCCCCAAAAAAAAGAGAGAAGAACAGGGTACCTTACCAACTAAGGATAAGACAAAGGCAGAAGAGACTGGTCACACTTTGGGCTGTGCAAAAGCCAAGAACATGATCTACAGAATACTGGTGAATAGAACCACGGCTGGGCACTATGTAATCTGGGACCAGCAGGAAAGCCCTAGTCTGGGGTTTGTCCTACGACCTGCACAACAACCATGAGCGCTAATTTCAGAGACTTGACTGAGACAATTGCAACTGAACGGGTCTTCAGGAAACATAACAAAGGACAATATCCCAGGTTCCACCAGAGGATCAACGCAAGGCCCAAGACCATCAACCGCAAAAGACAGATGAAAATGACGCTGAGGAAACACAACTTTTGAAATCACGAACAAAGACTTCATTGTAAGTTCTAATCCTTGACTTGTACAGAGACTGAGACTTCCAGATACAAAGGTCTGATATCATGGTCCAGACCAGAGCAGAAGTCTTCCATACAACATGAAAACATCAAGGAGAGAGTAAATGAAATTGAAAGGAGTCTACAGATAATCCCATGACGATATACTCCAAGGAGAAAGAAACCCTGTACCTCTTAGGCCAAGGGGATTCCTCTCTCGAATGACTCCAATTTTTAGTGTGCCTACGCAGAAGGAAAAAAAAAGGGAATGGACGGAGAGATGGTATGGAGGATATCGGTTTGAATACCAGTGTTCCACTTGGTCCCCTGGCATGCCAGGAGCAATTTCTGAGCATGGACCCAGGAGTAAACCCCTGAACACTACCGGGTGGGTCCCAAAAACCACAAAAGAGAGAGAGACAAGAAGCTCAAAACAATTTTTCTCTTTCTTTCTTTCTCTTTTTTTTTTGCTTTTCTTATTACTATTTTATTTTTCTCTTATCTAGTTTTTGTTGATCATCTTATTTTGGTGTAGATATATAAATAGTAATCCACTATTTTACTTATATATTTACTTTTTCTTTTTTCTATTCTCTTTTTTTTTTTTTTGCGCTCCATCATGTCTTTTATCTCAAGACCATGGCAATTATGTGGGGCATATCTTTATCGCTGCAGTGCTCACTAGATGTCTTATTTGATATGTCTTTGTAAAA
>PVKC010002579.1:0-42787 GCA_004027635.1 Crocidura indochinensis
ATAGATCACATGGACGCTCAATTTTTAGTTTTTTTGAAAAATATTCATATATTTTTTTTCCAAAAATGCTGTGCCATTTTGCATACTCACCAGGTGAACGAGAACCTTTTTACTCATATCCACACCAGCCCTAGCTATTCTTGCTTATTGAGATATTTGCTAGTCTCTGTGGTGTGAGATTATATCTAATTGTTATTTTGATTTGTATCTCCTTGATGATTAGTAAAGTGGAGCATTTTTTACATGTGCCTTTTCGCTACCTCAATTTCTTTTTTGATTAAATGCCTATTTATTTCTTCTTCCTATAGTAAGATGGTGATAGATTTTTTTCTTGTAAAGTTGAATCAGTGCTTTGTATAGCTTAGATATTAACTGCTTATATGATGGATATTGAGTGAATAATTTCTCCCATTCATGGGTAGCCTTTCTATCCTAGCCACTATTTCCTTTGAAGTGCAGAAGCTTCTCATTTTAATGTAATTTTGTTTCTATTTGGGTAGCCAGTAGTGCTTCATCCTTGAAGATGCCTTGAGCTTCAATGTCGTGAACTGTTTTAGCCTATTTTTTCCTCTATATACCTATGGTTTCAGGTCTAATATCTAGATGTCTAATCCATTTTGGTTTGACCTTTGTGTATGGTATTAATGAGAGGTCTACTTTCATTGTTCTGTGTGTTTTCCCAGCACCATTTGTTGAAGTTTTTCTTGCCCTTCTTTGTATTTCTTTTACTCCTTCATAAAAAATGAATTGTTTGTAAACCGATGGTTTGATCTCTGAATAATCAAGTCTATTTCATTGATCTGAGGGTCTGTCTTTGACATGCTGTTTTAATGAATACTATTTTATAGTATAGTTTAAAGTTGGGGAAAATGATTTCTCTCATTTTCTTTTCTTCCAATGATTGCTTTAGTAAAATGTGGAATTTTTTACTCTGTATAAATTTCAGGAGCATCTAATCTACTTCTTTAAAATGTCATGGGAATATTTTTATAAGGATTCATTAAATTTGTACAATGCTTTAGAAAATAATGTCATTTAAATTATGTTAATATTCCCAATCCATGAGCTGGGCATATGTTTCTATTTTCTTGTACCCTCTATTACTTATGGAAGCAGTGTTTTATAGTTTTCTATAAATAGCCTTTTCACCTATTAAGTTAAAGTTACTCCAAAATACTTGATTTTTGAAGCACAACTGTAAATGAGATTTTTAAAAATATATTTTTCTTCTCTTTTATTATTCGTGTATAGAAAAGCCATGAATTCTTGCCTATTAACTTTATAGCCTGCCACTTTACTGTGTATGTCTTTTGTTCTAGTAGCTTTTTTTGTGGAGTTGTTAGGATTTTCTAGATATAGTATTATGTCATCTGCAAATAACAAGAGCTTGGATTCTTCCTTCCCATGTATATGCTCTTTATATCTTTTCCTTGTCTAATTGCTATGGCAAGTACTCCCAGTATATATTGAATAGAAGTGGTGAGAAGTGGCAACCTTGTCTTGTGAGTTTGCTGTTTACAGTGGATTTGTGGTAAATGTTTTGAATATCTGGTTTTTTTTGGCCACACCCATTGATGCTCAGGGGTTACTCCTGGCTATGCACTCAGAGATTGCTCCTGACTTAGGGGGCCATATGGGACACTGGGAGATCGAACCATGGTCCGTCCTAGACTAGTGCTTGCAAGGCAGACACCTCATCTCTAGCATCATTGCACCAGCCCTGGCTTTGAATATCTTGAGGAAAGTTCTTTTAATTTTCATCATAATGAGATTTTTCATTATGAATGGTATTGGATCTTGTTAAATCCTTTTTCAGTGTCTATTGATATATAATTTATGTTTTTATTTCTGTTGATGTGGTGTATTATATTGATTGACGTGTGTATGTGAAACTATGTTGCTTTCCAGGAATTAATTCTGTTTGCTCATGGTGTATTACCTTCTTGATGAGTTTTTGGACTCTGTTTGCTAGTATTTTGTTGTGGATCTTTGTATCCAGGTTCATAAACAATATGGACCTATACTTCTCTTTCTTTTTTTTTTTTGTGTGTTTTTTGTCTGCTATTGGTATCAGGGAGATGTTGGCTTCATAGAAACTATTTAGGAGTGTTTCTGTTTCTTCAATTTCCTGGAAGAGCTTGAAGAGTATTTGGCAGTAGTTTCCTTTTAAAGGCTTGAAAGAATTTACTAGTTCATTCATCAGGGCCTAAACTTTTGTTTTTGATAAGCCTTTTGATTACTCAATCAATTTCCTCAATAGTGGCATTACTATGTGGTGCCATCTTGAATACACACTGCTGCTGGCAGGAATACCCTGCCCAGAAGGGCTTGCATATTTCATGTCAACAAAGGTGAGTTGATCCTGCCAATGATGGGTGAAACCAGAGGAGCCCAGCTTCTCTGCTCCATTTTGCAGTCCTGTATATCTCCTAGTCAATAAACTCCAGCGTAACATATAAAAAACACTACAATATAAGCATGACAATGGGAAAACAACACAGGCCTCCACCATGCATAAAGAATGAACATGACCTGAAAATTGCCTGTCACTTTTAGTTTAGAGAAGCAATATGGAAGGCCCTGATAGAACTCAAAGGAAGTATGGAATGAACTGAATGATGCACAAATAAGAATCAAGAGGATATGAAAATAGAAATAAGAAAACTCTAAACTTAGATAACAGGACTGAAAAACTTGGTAGAAAAAAATGAAAATATCACTGGAAATCCTCTCTAAAGAGTAATAGCTGAGGACAGAATCAATGATCTGGAAGATGAGATGTGTAACAACTCCATACAACAGAAGAGTTTGGAAAAGAACCTTAAAACAAATGATTGGAAAAAATCCTTAAAGAATGTTGGGGCTGGAGAGATAGCATGGAGGTAGAGAATTTGCCTTGCATGTTGAAGGACGGAGGTTCAAATCCCGGCATCCCATATGGTCCCCCAAGCCTGCAGGAGTGATTTCGAACGTAGAGCCAGGAGTAATCCCTGAGCACAGCTAGGTGTGACCCAAAAACCCAAAAAAAAATGTGAAGAAACAAATATAAAAGTCTTTGATAAATTCAAAAGAAACAACCTAAGAATTGTTGGCGTCCCATAGACCCAGCAAGAAAATTCCCATGAAGAATCAATTTCCTCAATAGTGATAGGTCAGCTTAGGTATTACTGATCATCTTGGCTCCAACTTAGAAGGCTGTAGGAGACCACAGATTCATCCATTTCTTCCAGGTTCTCTTTTGTAGTGGCATAAAGATTCTCATTGTAATCTCTGATTACTCTTAGAATCTGTAGTGACATTCCCCTTTCTTCTCTGATTCTGCTTATTAAGCTTATTTCTCTTTCGTTATTTGTATTGCGTCCTTTTCTTTGAATCTTGCTAATGGTTTAATAATCTTGTTTATTTTTTCAAAGAATTAACTCTTGCTTTCTTTGATCTTTTGAATTGTTTTTGTGCCCAGTTCATTAATTTTTGCTCTAAGTTATATTATTTCCTTCAGTCTGCTTACTTTTGGCTCATTTTTTGCTCTTTTTCCAATTTCTTAAATTGTTTCATAGAGTTATTTATTTAAACCTTTTTTCCTTTCTAATAAATTCTTGTAAAGTCATAAATTTTACTCCTATACCACTTTTGCTGCATCCCATATATTCTGATTATTAATGTCTTCATTCTCATTTGTTTCCAGAAATTTTTAGATTTCCCCTTTGATTTTATCTCTGACCCACTGGTTGTTCAGTATTAAACAATATGTTTAATATGCAGATTTAAAGTTATGTCTCCTCCTCTGCTTGTAATTAACCTATATTTCAGTGTATGGTGATCTGTAAAGGTAGCAGGAACAACTTATATCCTCTTGATTTTATGGAGATTTGTTTTATGGCCTATTATGTGGTCTATCTTGGAGAATGTCCCATGTACATTGGAGACAAATGTGTATTTAATTTAATCTGGAGATAAAGAACTCTATATCTACTAAGTTACTATCTTCTATTTCTTCCTTTAGGGCCAGTATGTCTTTGTTAAGCTTTAGCATGGTTGACTTATCAATGGGTAACAAGGTGGTGTTAAAGTCTCCCACTATTATTGTTTTGCTATTGTTGTCTTTCTTCAAGTTTTTTAGCAGTTGTTTAAATATTTTAAGGACACATCTTTTGATGCATATATGTTAAGAAGTGTGATTTCTTTTTGGTGTTCACATACCTTGATTAATGAGAAACGCCCATTTCTGTCTTTTATAATCTTTATAGCCTAAAGTCTTTGTCATCTGATCATAATATGGCTACTCAGGCCTTTTAAGGCAGGTGTTCACTTGAATGATTGTTTTCCATTCTTTGATTTTTAGTCTATGCTTGTGTTTCTTAAAAGGCAGCAAAATGATGGATTCAAAATTTTGACCTAATATTACTCTGTGTCTTTTAGTTGATGCATTTAGTCCTTTGACATTGAGAGAGATGATTGTCAGGGGATTTAGTGTTATCTTTCAGTGTTATCTTTTTTGTAGTTTTGTTGTTGGGTCTGCCTTGTCTTAAAGTAGATCTTTCAGGGTTTTTTTTTGTTTGTTCGTTTTTTTTGGTCCACACCCATTGATGTTCAGGGGTTACTCTTGGCACAGAAATCACTCCTGGCTTGGATGGCCATATGGAATGCTAGTCATCCTAGGCTAGCATGTGCAAGCCTTACCACTTGCACCACCGCTCTGGCTCCATTTCATTGTTTTAAAGTTGATTTTGAGTCTGTAAAGTTTCTGAGTTGTTGCTTAATTTGTGAATCTGTGTATTCTTTTTTTTAAAAATCTGAATGTAGGTCTGGCTTGGTAAAGTACTCTTGGTGAAGCATTCATTTTATTGATTTTTGTCACTCTATCCAACCAATAGTCTTTGGGCCTTGAGGGTTGCTTGTGATAATTCTACAGTAATTAATAAAGATGCTTCTTTAGATGAAATTTCTCTTTTTGATATTTCTGCCTAGCTAGGCCCCGAATTCTGTATCTCAATGCTTCCTGGGTTTTTGAGATGAATCCTGCATATCAAAGGCTTCGATGATTTAGGGATGGTTCTGGCTTCAGAAACTGTTTTATCCAACACAGGTTATCAGTCTTCTCCCTACTTCTCATTTCTACTATTAATATACTTACTCCACCACCACCACCACCACCACCACCAAAGTATCATACTTCCTTTTTCTCCACATCCTCTCAACACTCGATGCTAATTTTTTTATTTCAAAGGTCATGATTACAGGTGTTATGTAACACTTCATTATGCTTTTGATTTCCATGAATGATAACTATTGTTAAACATTTTTTATGTCTGTGGACCATCTGCATATCTTCTTTGAAGAAGTTTGGGGCCGGAGAGACAGAACAGCGGTAAGGCATTTTTTAAAAATATTTTATTATCTTTATTTAAACACCGTGGTTACAAATATAATTGTACTTGTATTATTACAGTCATGTAAAGAGCACCCCCTTCACCAGTGTAGTATTCCCACGACCTATTACCCAGAACTACCTACTCCCCAACCCACCCACACTTGTACACATGACAGGCTTTCTTTTTCCCTCATTCATTCACATTGCTATGATAATTTTCAGTGTAGTTATTTCTCTAACTGCACTTATCACTCTATGTGGTGAGCTTGTTGTCATGGGCTGAACTTACATGGGAAGTTGGGGGGAAATAAGGATTGGGACTAAGACAATAAAATCTTAGAAATGAGCTTTGTGGGGCAGTGTTAGGTCACAATACAAAGAAGAAAAAATGTCCAGTGACTGTCCCAACATAAACCAGTGCTAGAAGGGCCCATTCTCCTCCCCAAGCCCATTCCAATTGGTGTAGGTAGAGACGGGGGAAGCCTGTGGACCCCTATAGAGTCTACCTAGATTGGCACCCCGGGAAGGCCTGAAGTCCAGGGGAAAACAAATGGGCACGGGTTGAAGCCAGATGTCTACCCCTTACAAGGTAAGCGTGGCTGCTCCGCTTTGCTCTGCAGCCGAGCTTTTTGGTTGTGGGTTGTGGGTCCTGGAGGTTGCAGTCTGTTGTTTGGAGGCCATCTCAGCAGAAAAGAAGCAGGAAAGAGAGCGGTAAGGCATTTGCCTTAAATGCAAAAAGGCGGCGGTTCGAATCCCGCATCTCATATCCCTGAGCCTGCCAGGAGCGATTTTTGAGCATAGAGCCAGGAGGAACTCCTGAGCGCTGCCGGGTGTGACCCTCAAAACCAAACCAAACCAAACCAAACCAAATCAAATCAAATCAAATCAAAACAAAACAAAACAAAACAACAACAACAACAAAAAAAAAAAACAAGAATTTTCTAGTTGGATCTTCTGACTGTTATATGATTGAGTTGGGTTTTGTTGATATTATTGAGCTATATAAGGCATGCTTGATATTAACTCTTTCTATATATAGTAGCTGTGAATATGTCTCCTGACTGACATCTTTGTGGTAGTTTCTTGTGCTGTGTAAGCACTTTAATTTGATGTTCCACTTATCTATTCTTACTTTTGTTTCTCTTGCCTTTAAAGTGGACTTTCCAGATAACCTTATGTATGTTGAAACTGGAATATTTCACTTATATTTTCTTTGATGCACTTTATAGTTTTGAGTCTAATATTCAAGTCAATCATTTTGAGTTAGTTTTGTGTATGGTATTAAATTGCTCTTTCTCTTTCTTTTTGTCATGTGGCTGACCAGTTTCCCAACATAACTTATTAAACAGGCTTTCACAACCATTTTAAGGTAAGCTATGGTATATGGTAAGTTAGGTATAAACAGATACACATATGTATATACATGTATAATGGACTCTATTCTATTCCATAGATCTATGTGCCTATTCTTGTTCCAATACATACTGTTTTAATTAATATTGACATATAATATAGTTTGAAGTGAAGAAACATGTCTTGATTTTTCTATTTTATCCCATCAGATTGTTTTGGCTACTATTATTGGGTTATTTATGTTCCCATACAACATTTAAGATGGTCTATTCTATTAGTTTGAAAAAGTCATTGGCATTTCCATATGGATTATGTTTAATCTACTTACAAAACTAGGTTGGCTTGGTGAGATAATAATTTGAATAATTATTTTTCCTTGAATCATGAACATGGAGTGTTTTTTCTATTTTATGTTTTTTTATTGTTTTTGTTTTTTTGGGCCACACCCGGTGACATTCAGGAATTACTCCTGGCTATGTGCTCAGAAATTGCTCCTGGCTAGGGATAACATATAGGACACTGGGGATTGAACCAGGCTTGTCCTGGCTTTCCCATGTGCAAGGTAAATGCCCTACCACTGTGCTGTCACTCTGTGCTGTCACCCTATTTTAATTTTTTATTAACTTCCTAAAATATCCAGTGTGTAGATATTTCACCTCCTTTGCTAAATTTACTCTTAAGTAATTTGGGGTGAAATGTTAATGGGAATGTTTTCTTAATTTCACTTTAACTCATTGTTCATAAACAAAAATAGAAGAGATTTTTATATAAAAAAATTTCCCCACACCTCAGTGTGTTCAGGTCTCATTTCTGTCTCTGCACTCAGAAATAGTCCAGATGAGGATGCTTAGGATTGAACTTTATATTAGTTGTGCAAGGCAAGTGCCCTATCTCCATGCTATCTATCTGGTCCTTAGTTCTGATTCTTTTTACAGTAGCTTTCTGATTTCTCTTGGTAAGACTAGTGAATAACATAATAATTTACTTATCCATTTTAAAGAACCGGCTTCTGATGTCACTGGATTTTCTACAATTTTGGGGTTTCTATCTCACTAGTTTTACTTTAGATTTATTCATTTCCTTTTCTCTGTTTTAGTAATCTATTCCACCTTTCCTGGTTTCATGAAATATAAAGTTAGGTAATTTATTTATTTATTTATTTATTGGTTTTTGGGTCACACCCGGCAGTGCTCAGGGGGTACTCCTGGCTCCATGCTCCGAAATTGCTCCTGGCAGGCACGGGGACCATATGGGGCACCGGGATTCGAACCGATGATCTTTTGCATGAAAGGCAAACGCCTTACCTCCATGCTATCTCCCGGGCCCCAGGTAATTTATTTTTGATAAAGATTATATCAAATTAGTATGTAACTTGGGGGTACAATGACCATTATAACTGTTAATTTTTCGAATCCACGAGCATAAAATGCCTTTCTATTAATTTATGTCTTCTATTTCTTTCAACAATGCCTAATGTCCATGTGTTTCACCTATTTGTTAAGTGTATCCTAGACATTTATTTTATAGGGGTGAAACCAGTGGCATTTAGGAGCACGAGTAGCAGGGCACTCTTGAAAATATTTGATTTGACTATATAGGTTTGAGGGTTCAGTGTTTAAACAAGTGCTTGAGTTCTTAAGACCCAATGATGCTGGCACTCACCAGGACATACTTGAAGGACTTAGGACCATATTAAGAATCCAATTCAAGATTTCATGTTTGCCAGGTATATGCTCTACTCTTTTGAGCCATATCCTATAAATATTTTTAACGTGATTAGGATTATTACATTGACTTATTCCTCTTCTAGTTTATTGATTGCATAGAGAAACACAACAAATTTTGGTGAATTTTAATGTATTGATATCATAGCTTGCTACTTTAATTTGCTGAATTTTTAGAATAGTTTTTTCAGTAGAGTTGTTAGTTTTTTAAAAATATATTATCATGTCATCTGGACAGAGTAATAGTTTTAGTTTATTTTTCTTTTTGTTATTGGATGACACCAAGCAGTGATCAGCATTTACTCCTGGTTCTGCATTCATGAATTCCTCCTGGCAGTGCCCTTGGCACCATATGGGATGCCGGGGATTGAACCCAGGTTTCTCATGTTCAAGGCAAACACGCTATCACAGAAGCCCCAAATTCAATTTTTCTAATGAAGTATTTTCATTTCTCTGTAATGAGTACTTGCTCTGTCAAACATTCTAATTTTTAATCAGCTATTGTTTAACCATCAGAAATAATGGTCCTAATCTCCAAAGGGTAATATTTAGAATGCAAACTTCCTTAGTTGCCACAGCTGCTCTAGACTGGATGGAGGTTTGTGGCCTCATAAATTCCTGCATTGAAAGCCTGACCCTTAGATAATAGGAATGGGAGGTGGGGCCTTTGGAGGTGACCAACTATTGAGGAATTAACTCTCTGATAAGAATTCTAAGAATGGTCTCTTGCATCTTCCATGTTAGGGAAGAGTAAAAAAGATGCTTTATTTAGAGACAAGATTCTCACCAGAAAGACCAGATTCTCTTCAGAAACTAACATTTCCATGCTTCGATCTTATCCTTCCAGCTTCCAGAATGGTGAGAAATATTTTTTTTTGTAACTTCTAGGAACTCTAGTCTGTGGTATTATCTTACAACACCCCCAGTGGACTAAGACACAAAGTGTATAAGTAAATGAGGTGGTTTTACAAATTTTAAATGCACATGTCAATCCTTTCTTGAATGAGTATTTAAAAGTACTTAAGGTCTGGAGTGATGGTGCAGCGGTAGGACATTTGCCTTGTATGTGGCTGACCCAGGACAGATGGTGGCTTGATTCCCCAGCATCCCATATGGTTCCCCAAACCAGGAATTATTTCTGAGCGCATAGCCAGGAGTAACCCCTGAGCATCACCAGGTGTGGCCTCCCCAAAAAGTTCTTAAGTATTCTGAAATACTTAAGTGAGTACATTATTATACCTTTGAATGAACCATATTCTTGCCCAGTCCTAAAGAGAAAAAGAGGCTTTAAGTTGACATTTTTATTTATAAACTTTAAAGTATTTTCATTTTTAACTAATAGCTGAGAATTTAGAACATAGAGAAATGAAGATAGACAGCGAAGTCTCTGAAATCTAATGACTATATGTATGAGACTCTAACTACAATACTTGAGCTTAGAAATATACTATTCAGGACACATCTGGGAGTGAAAGAGAAGATGTCAACCTTGCAGAGGTTATGGGATTGGAGGTAGAATACTTTCTGTCTGAAGCTCATTATTTGCCAGAATCCAGTCCTGGTGAATGGGCCCGAAGCAGGGGTAACACAAGAATTAAGGAAATGAGATAGACAAAATAGAAAAAAGCCTGGGGTCTGTGGGCTCCCAGCTTTGTGGACTGAGGGCCCTAATATACTCTATGCAGAACATTTATTGTTCAGGAATAATCAACATGAAAAGAAGGGAGATAATAGACAAACTCCTATCTGATGCTAACTAAGCGTTGGGTGTTTTACATTTCGTAAGGGAATGTGTGAAGAAATAGGAAGTTAAGGTAAAATCTCTGAAGATGGTCTTCCTCTGGAGAGGTGACAGATAAATTTAGGATTCTTCCCAAAGGCATTCCAACCTGCACCTGTGTTCAAATAATTTAGAAATTAAGGGCCCTCAGATACTTATCTGACCCATTCCTCAGACTATCAAATCTCTAGCTAAACTTGCTTATTTCTTGGATGCCCTCTTATCTGACAATATTATTAACAACTTTGTTTTTATTCATTGGGAGAGCATACCTAGTGCTCAGGGATTTCTTCTGGGATCTATGCTGAGGAGATCGTGGATCTGTAGATCATGACAGGCATAGAATAGGGCTCATTAGCTTGCTAGACAAGCACCTAAATTTTTGTACTTTCTCTCCAGCCATTTTGACAGCTGTGTAAGTCACAATGTCCAATTTGTGTGTGTGTGTGTGTGTGTGTGTGTGTGTGTGTGTGTGTGTGTGTACACCCAGATATTTAGGGGTAACTTCTGACTCAGCACTTATGCAGTTGTTCAGTACTCACCTGGAGGAGCCCAGAGAACCTGCCATGCAGGAATTGAACTTAGGCCAGTTTTATGGAAGGCGAGCATCTTACTCCTGTACCATGCTTTAAGGATTCAAATCTAACCTACATAAAATCACAAATAGAAGAATTATATGGGGCCAGAGAAATAGCATGGAGGTAGGGCATTTGCCTTGCATGCAGAAGGATGGTGGTTCAAATCCTGGCATCACATATAGTCCCCTGAGCCTGCCAGGAGTGATTTCTGAGCATAAAGCCAGGAGTAACTCCTGAGTGCTGCCAGGTGTAACCCCAAAATAAAAAAAAACATAAATAGTCAAAAAAAAGAATTTTAAAATATAAGAATTATACCAAGTACCCTATCATATCACAATGCAACAGATGTCAAAATTGTCTGTGAAAAGAAGATGTGGAGAAAATATTACACCTGGAGACTAAACTACATGCTCCTTCACAACAGATGGATCAAAGAGAATCAAATTAAAGAATTCCTTGGGAAGAATGACAATGAAGAAACAAATTGCCAAAACTTATGAGACTCAGAAAAAGCAGTAATTCAGGGGGTATTCATAGCAATACAGGCCTATGTTAGGAAAGAGGAAAATGACAAAATCAACAGCTTAAAGGGACACCTTAAATATCTGTAAAATCAGCAGCAAAGAAACACAAAGACAGGTTGAAGACAAGAAATAATAAAAACAAGACCAGAAACAAACATAGAAAGAAAGAAAACAATACAAGGAATCAATGAGACAGAAGCTGGTTATTTTGGAAGAATAAACAAGATAGACACAGGTAAGATTCACAAAGATAAAAAGGGGAAACATATAGATAAATTGGATCACAAATGAAAGGTTGTGGGGAGAGAGGCTGTAAAATAAGGGGATTTCTGCAAGCTGGCTTTGAATATATATATAAAAGGCTCTGTTTAGAAACTTGTGTCCCTGCTGTTGTGAATGCAGAATGAGTTAAGGAGAAAGTCATCCAGGTCAAACAACCTGTTTAGGCTAATAGTGCCACGAGCATTGTAACCACTATCTTTACGTGATTCCTGATTTAATAATACCATAGTCATTGTAACTGCTATCTTTGCATACCATCCAAATCAATGATGCCATGTACCTTGTGACTGTTGTCTTTACATACCATCTTGTTGCTGTAATGCTTAAGCTGTATTCCCCACATTCTGTTTCCCGCCTAAAGTTTACCCATAAAAGCCTTGTCCCTACCTTCAATAGAACTTCGTTGTTCTGACAATGCTTCCCTGTGAGCAATCTGTAGCCTATAGTCTTCCCATCTTTTCTCAAGTCTAGCCTCTAAGGCTATGGACTGGAAGAGACCCTCACCAACCCTTTCATTGGCCTCATTTGGTTAGCCTAGTGTCAGAATCCTACAAAAGGGAGAGATTACAAAAGAACCTCAAAAAAATTCAAGACATCATGAGGGCTTATGAACAACTGTACTTAGTTAAGTTAGAGAATTCAGAAGAAATCAACAGATTCCTGGATATATCATCTTCCGAGACTTAATAAGGAGGAGGTAGAAAGCCTAAAACGGCCAATCACAAGTAAGATAATTGAAATAGTAATTAAGATACTCCCCAAGAATAAAAGTCCAGAATCAAATGGTTTTACAAGTGAATTCTATAAAATATTAAGAGAAGAATTACAACCATTGATCCTCAAACTCTTCCAAAATATTGAAAAGACAGGAATCCTTCCTAATTCTTTTTATGAGGCTAATATCATGCTCATTCTCAAAGTTGACAAAGATATCACCAAGAAAGAAAACTACAGACTAATCTTAGTAATGAAAATGGATGCAAAATTCCTTAACAAAATCTTAGTAAACCAAATCCAACAACATATCAAAAAGATTATACATCATGACCAAGTGGGATTAATCTCAGGGATTCAAGGATGTTTCAAGATATGTAATCAATCAACATCATACAACACATAAACAAAAAGAAAGACAAAAATACATGATCATATTAATTGATGCAGAGAAGGCATTTGACAAAATCCAAAACCCATACATGACGAAAACACTCAGCAAAATAGGGTTGGAAGGAAATTAGTGTAAAAATATCTAAGAGGATATACAACTTTGGCACCAACTTATGCCAGGGTATATTATACAACATCCTGAGATTGAGGAAACAGCTTGATCTAAGCAGCAACTTGATCTAAAGACAGGTTCCCCCACCTAATCACCTAGCAATAAAATGAAACCAAAAGACACTCAGTCCTTTGATCTATGCAGAAGACTGACTGCATCAACCATAACTGAGCAGAACTTCTGGAACCATAAAGAAAGACTCTATTCTATACGTCATCCTAGGACCTGTGCAAAAACCAAGATCTCTAATTGCAGAAGACTTATTTTGACAACTACAACTGAGCAGAATGTTTCCTGGCACCATAAAAAGACTTTGGGGTTTGACAATGAACATGTTCGGAGCCTGTAGTTGATCCCATGACAGTATGATTCAAGGGTAGAGAAACCCTGTCTCTCTTATGCCAAGGGAATTTACCTTATAAGTTCCCTAATACTTACTGCTCCTATACAAAACAAAACAAAACAAAAACAAAAACTTGCCACACCAGCTCCCTCCCTTCTTTTTTTCTTTTCCCCTTTAAAAATATTTTTATTTATAGCTTCTAGACAGGGACTCTCACCTGCTATCCATTTGTTTAAAACAGAACTATAGAACATGAATCATCTTGTTCTGCCTCATATTTCTATGTCTTCCTACAGATTGAGGAAAAAAGTGGATGGTACCAGGGGCAAGCAGTCTCATGAGCATTAGTGGAAATAAAAAATGATCAGACCTAAATACTCAACGCAAAGTTAATGACAATAGAATCAAGAGACCCAAACTTCAACAAGCTATACACAAAAATGAACCTGTTACACTAGCAGTTCAGGGGGCTATGGGTAGAGGTGTGGGATGCATGCTGGGAACAGTGGAGGAAGGAAGTCAACATTGATAGTGAGAATTGCCCTAATTCATTGTCTTCACAGTGAAGACACTATGCACCTTAACTATAAATGTGAAAGACTTGTAATTCATATTGGTCTCAATAAAAATTATTTAAAAAATGTAGAATATTGGCCATTTCCCAATGTCCAGGTTGATTGGCTTGTAAAATGGCTCTCAAATTGAAATTTGTCTATTTCCTAATGTTTCAGTTGAGATGAAATAATTTTTGCCAAACACAACACATACTGTTGTGTTGTCCACTTCAGTGTACCACCAATAGTTTGGCATATTATTCATTGTGCTAAATTTGGACTCCTTTGTTGAGACATTGTCTGCCAGATTTCTTCATCATGAAGAGTGTCCTTCCCGTAATATGTAATAGACATTCTGCAGGATTATATATTGAGATTATTTGATCATCCTGTTTCCCTTTAAATTTTTACTTAATGAATCTAACATCCAGTAACAGTTACCTTAACTAGTTTGACATTTTACATTAAAGATGAAAAATGGTGATTTAATTTTTTTTATGAACCTTTCTGCTTTAGCTATATTAGAGAATTTTCCCACTTTCCCCTCAATCTGTTCATTTCTTTCTTAAAATTAAAACTTGGGAATTTAGTGATCTACAAGAAAAACTAATATAGTACAATATCAAAATACTCTAATTGAATTTTATTTTCTTGTTTTGTTTTTGGGCCACACCCTGCAGTGCTCAGAGCCTACTCCTAGTTCTGCACACAGAAATTACTCCTAGTAGGGATTAAGGAAACATATGTGGTGTTGGGAATTAAACCTGCGTCAGCCATGTGTTATGCAAATGCCCTACCCACTGTACTCTCTCTTTTTAAAATTAGTTCAGTAAACATCCTTACCATTGTCACTTTAAATTCTTCATCATGGAATTTAGATCGATCTTATGTACTTGAGAACTTTCGTGGCCTTTGTCTTCATCCATAAGCAGAAGTAAATTCTGCTGCTAAATCATCTCAGAGATTTTGAGAGCTAACATCAGGAACCAGTTTGTTCAGAGCTGAGTCACTGTTTATGGTTCTTTTGGATAGGCTCCATACCAAGACTCTCACTGGTTTGTGTTTGCTTTGGCTCATTCCTGATGTTCTCAATGCCTAATCACCCTGCACTTCTAGGAAGGTGTTGTGTCTACCAGGATGCCTGTGCTATCAGTGTCTTACTGCAAGTCAGGTACAAACCAGCTTGAGGAACATCAGTGACCCAATAATATTGTGACTAACCAGACCAATTCTCTCACCAAATAAATATTCAGCAGTTATATCCAGTTGAGTGTGCAAGCAATCAGATGCAAGGAAAGAGTGATTTTGTTTCCTTGAATCTGCAACTGTATGTCAGCTCTCTGATTATTCTTGGGTTGAATGGAAGTTTTTTATTTTTTTTTCACATACTGATTGGCAATTCACTTTTTAGGTAGGGTTACAGGCTCCCTGTTTATGTACACAATATCTGTTTTTTGTGATTGGCATGTTTATTTATTTATTTATTTATTTTGTTTACACTATCTGGTTTTAAGAGCCAGAGAAGTAGTATAGTGGTTAGGGCCCTTGTTTTGCTTGTGGCTGATTCGAGTTTGATGTTCGGTACCCCATATAGTCTTCTGAACTCCTAATTTATTCCAAAACTGAATAGATTATTTAAACAAAACAAAACAACAACAAGTAAATGATGGGCTTGAAACATACACAAATAAATCAAATTAGCTTCTTGAGAACATTCCAGCTGACAGTCAGAGAAACATACATTCTTATCAAATGTAAATGGAATATACTCATAGCTTGATAATATAATTGCACAATGTAAGTCAGAACAAATATTAGAGGGTGAAACAATTGCAAATATCTTTTTGAACTTTTATGGTATGAAAATAGATATCAACAATGTGAAAAAAACTAGAATAAATTAAAATATGAAGAAAAATATTCTTGAATAATTGATAGATCTAAAAAGAAATTAAATTAAAATCACAGAATATCTAAGAACAAATAGAAATAAAAACAAAGTTTACATGATGCATGAGATATTGCAAAAGCAGTTCTGAGAGGAAAACATTTAGCTATTTATGTACATTTTAAGATACTAGAATGAATGCAAGAAAATAAATTAGCTTAATTAATATTTAAAGTTAGTATATGAATTGAAGTAATAAATATCTGAATAGAAATAAGTTAAAATGAGAGTTAGAAAAAACAACATCAGTAAGACTTAGAATTGTTTTCATGAAAGATAAAACAGACATCCCACCAGTAAGACTTAAAAGAAAAAGGAAGCTTAAATAAATAGCATTAGAAGTGAAAGAGGATAAATAATAATTGATATCTCAGAACTATAGAAATATGTAGGATCAAAAGAGACTTGTATGAACATTTATATGCCAACAAATTAGACAAACCAGAGTAAATGGATAATTTCTTATAATCATACAGCCTTCCAAATTTGAACCAGGAAGAAATAGCAAGTTAGAACAGAGCAGTAATGAGTAAGGAGGTTTAATTAGTAGTCAACAATCTCCCAAAACAGAAAATTTCAGGATAAGGTAGTTTCATAGGCAAATTCTGTAAAACACTGAAAAAGAATTTATACTAATTCTCTCAAGCTTTTCCAAAAAGCTAAATATCAGGAAACATGTTCAAAATCATTCTAGAAGGTCAACAAATCTAGTCTACAAAGTCAGGACTGGGAAAGTGAGGCTTCTAAAAATCGTGTATAAAAATTGTATAACCTTGAGATGTACAGACACCAGGATCTCTAGATAGAGAGGTCTGATTTTACCATCATGATGAAGCAGAAGTCTTCTATACGCCAAAAAAGCACCGAGGGGAGAGTAAATGATCATGCAAGGAGTCTAGAGTTAATCCCATGACAGTATACTTCAAGGGTAGAGAAACCCTGTATCTCCTAGGCCAAGGGAATTCCCTCTATAATGTCCCCAATAGTTACTGTGCCTATGCAGGGAGAAAAAGAAAAACAAAGCACAAAATAATCATTTTATCCACTTATATATTTAATTATTGATTGATTTTTTTGACTTCTTTATTTTGGTGTAGATATTGAAGTTGATGTCTCCAATTTTATTTTATTTTATTGTATTTTCTCTTTCTCTTTCTTTTTGCACTCTGGCACGGTTTGATTTCAGGACCGAGACTATTGTGTGATGCTTGTCTTTATTGCTGCTGTGCTCACTGGATATTTTATTTCATATTTCTTTCTGTATTGTTGTGGTGTTTTAATTACCTTTTTCCTGTCCTCTCTCAAACTGAGGTTGAAAGCCTCTAGAAGGACTCCACCCATTTTCAGCTTATTTGATTTTTACCCCATTCTATTGCTTTTCTTTCTTTCAAACAAGCCACATAACTCGAACGGTTTAGTTATGCCTCCCAAATAGAGGAGGAAGCAAAGAAGAGTACCAGGACCAAGCAGATATATGATCACTAGTAGTAAGCTAGATACATAGGTTACCACTTACTTTAGCAGCCCGGGGGTGAAAGTGGGGGATATGGGTTGCAGGAAGGGAACGGGAGTGGAGGGAGGACAAATTTGGTGATGGGAATTCCCCTGATTCAATGTTAATATGTATCTATAATACTACTGTGAAAGATATGTAAGCCAATCTGGCCAAAATAAAAATTAAAGAAAAATTAAAGTAATTACATTTCAATTGAATTTAAATATTTCCAACAATATAAATGCATGATTTCAAATATAATGTATATTATATCACATAGTGATTTTATTTTTATGTAAATATGTCTATGAAAACATTAAGTTGAGTAATTGTATAAGTAATAAGTTTATTTATTAATAAATATATGTAAGCTCATTCACTTAATTAATAGAAGGATTTTCCTAACAGAAAAGCTCAAGGAAAGTAGGACTGTTCTGTCAGTTTTGTAGAATTACATCACCCTAGCTCTCAGCCTATTTCATTTGATCTGTCTCTCTACCCTACCTGGTCATCTTATTGAGAATTTAACCCCCATATTGGCTAGCCCTACCTCCAAACTACATACTATGACATCATTCTCCCATCAAATCAACCACCATCTGGTAGAATCTTGGTTCCCATGGATTTGTCTGTAAACAAATTTGGATTATCACCAATGAGAAATGACTAGTGGCCAGTAGTCTGTACTGGGCATTCTCAGTCTTCTGCCTCAGTGCTCAGGCATCTTCTACATAGTCTCCTTATCCCTTGAATCTGTAGCTGTTATTTTTCTCTTTTCCGACCATGTCAGGTAAGAAAAGAAACATTTCAAATTGTTTGTTAGGTTTCTTACCCTAAATTCAGTAGTCAAGTCAAAATAGCTTGGAATCATGGAGAAAAGTAGTAAACTACAACTTAATAGGCCCTGTTTTACTTTTGAATTTGATATTTGCTGGCTGTATTATAATCTAATTCTATAATTAGTTTTATAATTCTTTTTCACACCGTGTTTATTTTTTATTTTATACTCTATCTTATACATACAATTTTGTATATTGTACATAGGTTTATGTGTTCTCATACATGTTTATATATTAGAGAGTGTTCATTCTCTGCAGTTCCTTTCCTTTCTGATAGAGATTTTTTCCATGGTACCCATGTAAAAACTTAAATCAACGACAGAAGTATTTCATCAGATACAGACAATGTCGGTACAGTGGAAAGTAGCACTATGTACCAGTATATTGTGTCTGTAAAGGGTTTTCAATTTGTATTTATAATCTATTTTAAATTCAATGCTGCTCCAAAAGTAGCCACATGTCTTATGAGATTTTTAATGAAAATAAGTGAAAAGAGAAAATTGGGAGGTGGAGGTGGGTGTGGGTGTGGAGTGCTGAGCTGTAAAGAGCCAAAGGTAAGGAAGTTTAGGATAACTGTCATTAAGCATTGACCAATCTGAACCAAGAAGGGGAGACTATATTTGGAACAATAATCTAAAAATGGAGTGGCCAGACCAGGAAGGAGTAACCATGTAGGAGAAAACGTTGGCTAGAGGCAAAGAGTTTAAATTACAACAGAAAGAATATAGTTAAGTTTAATACAGTTTAGTATAGCTCAAACATATGTATGCTACATCTAATTTCTGTTACTTTCTGGTTAATATGCAGACAATATGAATGAACATAATAACAAAAACAAAGTCAGATCTAGAGCTCCTGAACTATGCACCCACACTGGCATGTGGCACCTCAAAATTTCCTAGGTGTGTCATCCAAATAAGATTACTACACATCTGATGGTCAAATGACATAGAAGTCCCCACTCAGCATAAACAATATCACAAGAAGGCCCTACTACAAACACAAAACACCAACTAGAAAATATTAGCTAATGAGTTTAGTCACAGCACATAGAGAGAGATAATTATTTCAAACAGACCTGTGCTGTTAGCAGTTTTGGTCATTCCAATAGTATTTTTTTATAACAATATGAAGCAAATTTGTGTCTGTCAAGGGCAGATAAGGGAGATGGTTGGGAAATTGCAGAAAGTAGTAGAGGGAAGGTCACATTGGAGTTGGATTGGTGTTTGAATATTTAATAGCTTAAATGACTTATTATAAAGAACTTGGTATGGTAACATACCAGCATGGTAACATACAATTTTTTAAATTGTGAAAACAATAACTAAATTACCTTATACTTGAAATATTTACTGCTGCTTTATATGCTTTTTCATATTATTATATATTTTTTATGCTAACCAATACATTCACATCTATTGCATTATTTTCCTTGTTGCTTATGTACTGCTAAATCATTTTGGTCTTAGGGACTTAGCAAAGTATGTATTCACAAACATATTACATTGTAGTTTTTGACTAATGTATTTCACTAAAATCAAAGGTTAACTTTCTTTCTTTTTTTTTTTTTTGGTTTTTGGGCCACACCCAGTGACACTCAGGGGTTACTCCTGGCTATGCGCTCAGAAGTTGCCCCTGGCCTGGGGGACCATATGGGGCACGGGGGATCGAACTGTGGTCCGTCCAAGGATAGCGCAGTAAGGCAGGCACCTTACCTTCAGCGCCACCGCCCAGCCCCAGGTTAACTTTCAAATAAAAGAATTGAATAACCACAGGGGATAAAGAGGTAGTACTAAGGTTAAGGCGAATACCTTGATTGCTGTTGACCTTGGATTAAATCTTTAGAACTATGTGGTTCCCCTAACATTGTTAGGTTCCCCAAATATTGTTAGAAATATCCTGGTCTGAATGAGACCTTAAATTTTATTTCTGGTACTGATAACTTTGACTCATTCTCTTTTGTCTTTAAAGTCTCACTGTAGATCTTCCCAAATCATAAGGATCATAAGAAGTACTTTGAACAAAAATTGCTTAAAATGAGACTGCTTCCTTGAATGAAAAGAAAAAGTTCCTTGAAAATTACCAACTATGGAAAGGAAGGAACAAAAGAAAGAAGGAAAGAAGGGAGAGATAAAGAAAGAAAAAGAACGCTAATAACTGAAAACTTTCTCATGATAAAAAAAAAGGAGTAGAAACCTAGATGTAGAAAGCTCTAAGAGTTTCTACAAAATAAACCAATACAATCGAATTAAAATGTCTAAAATTAAAGATAAAATGAGAATACTAAGTCAATGAGAAAAAAAAGCAGATTAACATATAAGGGAACCCCATAAGACTTCTCTGCAAATTTCTCCATAGAATCTCTATAGGCTCTGTGTCATCTATAGAGATGACACACCTATAGGGTGTGTCATATTGTATCCATTCAGGAATACTCCATTCAAGATGATCACTCAGGCTTGAAGGAGGAATAACAAGCCTTAAAAAAAGTTAAAATAATTTATTACCCTTGAATTATTCTCTCTCCAAGAAATGTTTAAGGGGGCTGAAGTGATAGTACATCAGGTAAGCATACAGTTGACCCAGGTTGAATCCCCAGCGTCCCATAGGATCATTCCCAAACACCACCAGGCATGATTCCTGAGTGTCTACATTTTGGATTGAGTGCCATCATCCCTCACCCTAGTACACTAATGTGTTTTTAGTATACCTTAGCAGGGATTTTTTTTTTCTTCTGTAGAAATTCATTAAGATTTTTTGTTTCTTTTTTGGTCACTCGGTTGTGCTCTGGGATAACTTTTGGCTCTAAGCTCAGAAATTATGTTCAAAATCATTGCAGAAAGTCAACAAATCTAGTCTGCAAAGCTAAATAAGGAAGCCAGGACTAGGAAATTATTCCTTCCTTCCTTCCTTCTTCCTTCCTTCTTTTTCCTTTCTTCTTCCTTCCTTCCTTCTCCTTCCTTCCTTCCTTCCTTCCTTCCTTCCTTCCTTCCTTCCTTCCTTCCTTCCTTCCTTCCTTCCTTCCTTCCTTCCTTCCTTCCTTCCTTCCTTCCTTCCTTCGCTCAAGACATGCTCCTGCTCTATGCTCAGAAATCACTCCTTTTGGGGCTTGAGACACCATATGGGTTGCCAAAATTGAATTCCAATTTCCTGTTAACAGATTCTACTCTCTGGTGTTTGTTTGCCTGTTTGAAATATGTCCAGGAGTCTCTTTTCCTCTTAATTTCCTCTATTTTGAGACCTTTACTCACTAGGGCCTAAGGAATCAACACTCTAAGGTATCACCTAAAGCAGTGTTTTTTCAACTTTTTTGTGCAAAGGCACACCTTTTCATGAAAAAAATCACGAGGCACACCATTAGAAAATGTTAAAAAAATTAACTCTGTGCCTATATTGACTATATATAAATTAATTCTCTTGAATAGGAATCAAATAAGCACAAAATCATTTTAAAATCATTTATAATTGTTTATATTTTTGTTCCAGAACGGGTAACTCCTCGGCAGTATCCAACCAAAAACTGTCCAAAGATCAGTAAATCTTAGCTTGAAACCACAATTTTGTCTCAGTTCAGTTAGTTCCTCCTGCTCCTGCAGTGTCATGTCCTTTCCACCAACTGATGCTGAGCTAAGGGTCCCTAACCCAGTTAAGGCGTTCAGTGGAGACTGAAGAGAAATAAAATGAGAACTTCTAGAGAGTTTTTAAATGTTTAACTATTACTTCACACAGTGCAGTAGTGTGAACACCTTGCCATTGCTTGGTGAGTGTGAACATTTCAAGATTGCCACTTTCAACGTGTTGATGCCAGAGTTGCACCTTTGAATGGAATCCATTTATTTTATCTGTACTAGTAAGCAGGTTTTCATTTCTGCCTTGCATTCATGTGCTCAATTCATTCAGATGATGAAAAACATCTGCTACGTATGCCAGCCTTGCACACAACTCATCACTTGAAAGCATCTTTGCGTAATCTGACCTCTCATTTGTCAGAAACACTTTAAGTTCCTCCTGAAGGTTTTTTTTTGTATGAACACAGGTACAAAGGCCTTGCCATGCAACAACCTCCATATGAAACAGCAAGGTTTTATGCTTCTCTCCCATCTCCTCACAAAAATCTGCAAACATGCAACTTTTCACAGGTCATGACTTTACAAAGTTTACCATGCACACAAGATCGTCCAACACAGGAACTAGGCTGCTGGTAAAATCTTGGCTACAGGGGCCTCACGGTGTAAAAAACAATATGTAACAATCACATCTGGATTTCTCTCCTTCACTCTGCTTACAAAGCCTTTGGTGCTCCCCACATGGCTGCAGCTCCATCGATGCAGACACTTTGAAGTATTCTGATATGACCTGAAAAGTTTCTTCTCCTATTGTTTTTCTGGCAATGCCTTGCAAAAAAAGAAGTTTTCTCTAATTGCATCACCATCCACAAAATGCACATTGGCCAAGAGTTGAGCATGTCCACTGATATCAGTAGACTCGTCGAGTTGCAATGCAAATTTCTCACTGATACAGATCTTTTCCAAAACCACACTTTTGATGTCTGCAGACATGTCATTAATATGTCTGGAAATTGTGTTGTCTGATAGATAACTGGATATTTCTTTAGTTGTTTCAGGTCCGAGCATCTCCTCTACAATAGCTTTGTAGGATGAAAGTATTAATGTCTGCCACAGTGTGTGACTTTTTTTTTTTTTTTGACTTGGTAAGTTCAGCATCTTGATCGCTAGCTTTAAAGAGCTCTTTTATTTACCTTTGTGATTTTTCTCACGAAAGTTGCCTGTTTCTCCGTGTTTTCAAGCAGGCAAACTAAAAAGCCCACATTCTTGTTTTAGAAGGGTGTTTCATTTGGAGATGGCATTTAAGTTTACTTGGAACCGTAGCACTGTTAGTTTTTTACCACACTCCACGCACAGTGGAGTTGATTTCTTTGCATGTCCGGTGAAAGTAAATTCAAATGAAATATAGCTCTCGCTATATTGCCTTATGCCAGAGAATTTGCTTGAGCTAACCATCTTTGCTTTCTTTTGATCCCCATTCATACTTGAGCTCTCATCTGGTTCTAAACTTTGTTCAGAGTCCAGTTCTTTCCTTTTCAAAAACTTGTTCACTGTAGTATCTGCTCCTGTCTCACTGTCACTCAGTATTACTGCACTTGTCTCCTCCAGATAGCCGTTGTCCGTCACTCGCAGCACTCTTCTGTGCATGTCTCCATCCATATACATCAGTAAACGCTCTTCTGCTCATGTCTCCTCCAGATCCGCCACTCAACGCTCTTCTGTGCTGCATCTGTAATAATCCTCCAGAGTTCAGATCCATCGGTGCTCTTCTGTGCATCGGTGGTCTACTGCAATGTCTCCTCCTGTCAGTGTAACAGTGACACCGGAGCCATTTATAGTCCGTAACATGCACTTTGGCTCACAAATCTAATGATTAGTCTATTTGTGAATCGAAGTCTAGTGTTACCGATGAAATCGGAATCATTCCCATGGCCCACCAGACAATATCTCACGGCACACTAGTGTGCCGCTTCATAGTAGTTGAAAAATACTGACCTAATGTTTAGTAGCAGCTGGAACTTAATATCCTCTAGGTGGGTGCTGATAAAAATACTGAAAAGACAAGGACCAAAAGTAAATGCCATTTCAGAAAGGGGTCCCAGCAGAGGGGCCATCAATAGAGTTGTCTGTTACAAACTCAATACCCAGAAATTTCTTTTACCATTGACCAGGATCTTAGATGTCGAAAGCCTTAAAAGGGAACTGCAGAGCCAGACAGACTCTTTGGCTTCAGTAGTGTTACAGTGCCCAGAAGAAAGGCTGTGTTTAAGTTCAGTATTGTCTGAGAGCCCTTGGAAAAGTTAGGAGACAGCATTCAGACTTATGAGGAGAGAATAAGGGAAAATATTTGAGAAAACTGGGCCACTGGGCTTCTCCGTTCTCTGGTATTTTCCTCAATCTTCCACCATGCACTGACTGACTGACCCACTTCTAGTATATGGTCAAAGCAAGTTCGCAGGGTGATGTGAACTTGAAAGGGCTTTTAAGGCTCTTTCTGACAGTCAGTTGGAGGGGATTGGAGAGTCTAAACTGACTTTGGCTACATGCCGAAATCCTGAGAGCTGGAAAGGTACACTATCACCAGGTTAGAGACTTCTGCAGATTCAGTAAGCCTCCTGCTTGATCTCATAACCTAGGCTGTTACCATCTGCCATTTGAATCATCCCTGGCATAGCTTTTAAATCCTGCGACAAGAGTACACTTGCTCAATCATTGCCATCGCTCTTGGCTCTAATTTATACTGAAAGGCAAGTTACTGAAACATAGACTTCTTGACACTTTTACTGGTGATCTACTAAATAATCACAGAAATGAGCTAAGTTCACTCTGGTAACTATTGTCAGTCCTTTTGTATAAAAACAGAACAAAATAGATTTATTTTTGTCTATAATTTTAGGTTGATCTTTAATGGCCACTCTAGGCTCAGCAGCGAGGTAGGTTTTCTCTAATTCGCTTAATACTTTTTGCTATTTTTTCCCATATTGTATGGTTTTGTGCCTTTTCTGAATGCCTTTCATTTGTCCTATTTTCTCATATATATAGATATATGCAATTTGTCACCCTTTATAGTTATTTTATTTTTTTGATTTCTTAATTTTCTAAGTTTTGAAATTCAGGTTTTTTTGATTTAGGATATTATTTCCTGTATCAACATTTGTCACTATCTGACTTAGGGGAAAATCAACTAAAAGGCTTTGACTTGGGTGTTTTATTTTCTTTCATTATATCTTTGTACAGGTATGTATGTATTGTTTAAGCTTCATTTTGAGAAAATTTGCTATCCTGGACAAGAAATAATTTAAAGTGTGGGAATGATTACATATGTTTCTCTTTTGTACTAAAATACAATACAGTGGTAAGGCACTTTTCTTGCATGTGACCAAGCCTGGTTTGACTCCTCAGCACCTCATAGGGTTCTCTTAGCACTGTTGAAATTACCTCTGAGCACAGACATAGGAATAGTCCCGAGCACTACTACTTGGTATGACCCAGATCTCCTCTTCTTTCTCTATCTAATAAATTAAACACAGTGGAATGCAATAAAATAAAATAAGGGTAACTCCTGGTGATGGTTAGTAGATGGTTGATTCTATAGGTGCAGGCCTGAAAGCTTGGTTGGGTGATTGAGACCAGTTAGGTGGTTGAGGGTTAGAATGCATAGCATCTATTGTCTTATTCCTCTAGTCCAAGTGCAGGTTTTATGTATAGCTTCTTCCTTTAAGAGCTTCCTTTTAAATTTCTTGTGAAGTACTTTTTATTTCCAAATTTTATTCTTTGTGAGTGTGGCAAAACTTCTGAATTTTAAACTTTTTCTTTTTTTAAATAGTACGCTCAATTTATTGCTTTAATTTTGTTCACAAATAAGTTTCTGAAACATCTTCCCAAGTTTCCCTTTCTTTTTCCAGAGATGGCACTTTCTCAAGATTTTTACCCCAACTCTTGCAAATATTTAAATTTTATTCTTTTGATTAAAAACATTGTTATTATTTTAATTTAAAAAAGCTCCAGACTACCATGTTGCATACTTATATTTAGTATTCTTCCATTGATAGAATGAAGATTTCTCTGGGGGGACATTGTATCTGTTTTTCCATAGCTAGAACCCTAGTTTTGCTTATTCTTTTCTGAACTGGAATTTATAAATTTGATCAGTCACTGCTTTTCTGGCATAATTTAAAGCTACTAGTATCCAGTTGGTTTGACCTGCTCATCTTGTAGCTCCTTTTTTTTTTAATTTTACCATTTTTTTATTATGAGAACAGAGATGCAAAGAAAGAGGAAAGGGCAAAGTTACAGTGGAAGGACAATCACGCATAAACAGAATTCTCAGTAGTCCCATCGATGATATCCCAGTCTTGAACTTTCAGCCAGTGAACAAGAAAAACTAAACAGAGCCCATGTACTTTATCCCCTAAATTCCCAGATTGTTGTTCATATTATTTCTTAGCAGCACACAATATAATCTAAAGACATAAGACTTACGTTACTCCTTAAACCTTGAAGGCAAAATACATTTTTATATATCTATGCACAAGTATATTAGTTTAAGTTAACCTCAAAAGTTTCAGTGGTTTGTTTTTCTTAAGGGTTAGTCAGGGGAATATAGTAAAAAACGGTGTTAGAGTGGCATTGTTTGCATAGGCCCACCAAAATATGAGGGACCTGGAAAAAAAGAAAAAAAAAAAACAACCTTGGCCTAAATACAAGGAGACCCTACCCCTGAGGATTCCTGGCACAAGGCCAACTCTGGGCTCCAGGCAAACTAGTTTGTCCAATCCAAGTCATCGTCTGTAGTGGCAATACGCTTCCATTCCTCACATAGTCTCTGTTGTTGGTATCATGCTTCTGTATTAAAGATCCAGGAATCTGCATATCTCATACAGCACTCAGGATGGTGCAGGGCATCCTCTCGTTTCACCTCACACTTATGGGGCAATAGAGAGAACCTTGTCCTGTAGAGCAGGTCATTGTTGTCAAGTCTTCTCAGTGTTAACAGAAGTCTCTTTTGAGGAGGTCGATATCAGAGCTTTGGTAGTGTCTTCCCTGGTAGAGGATTGCTTCCAGATGTTGCTGTAAAAAACCTTGGATGTTTCATTTTGTAGCTCTTATATGTTTTTTTTTTTATGAAACATAAATGAAGCTTCAGAGTATAGATTGTCGATTTTTTTTACTTCCTCATTTTTAATGTACAAATTTAATTAAGTATTATCTTGGCTATATTAAATGGGTTTCCTTTTTTGGTGGAAGGGTTTGAACCACACCTGGAAGTGTACTACTACTCTGAGCACTCCAAGCTCTGAGCTCAGAAATCATTCCTTGCAGATACAGGGGGCCATATGTAAAGCCAGAGATTGAATTCAGGTCAGTCATGCACAAGGAAAATGTCCTACCCACAGTACTATCACTCTGGCTTCAATTATGAGCTTCTTGTTAATCTTACAATATAATTTCACTAATCATTAATTCTTTCCTAATCCTATAGCTACATGAATAGGTCCATGTTATTTAGCTAAATGAATGTGTCATGTATATTATTGATTTTAGTTATTAATATTTATATTGGAAATTAAATGTTATAAGTATTATTTGGCATTAATAAATTCTGCTCAGGTCATTTTGAGAGATGTACTTTATATAAGACTGTGCTTATATAAGTCTTTAAGGAGAAACAATTCAAAACAATATTAAAACATGACAAAACTACCTAAATGTGAAGAAAACTAAAATGCCTGCTAGAATAGACAGTGAAAATATATAAATTTCACATTCTATAGAGTTTCCATTAACTATTTAGGACTTTGCTTAAAACACACCAGAAATAAGCCTAGGGAATGTCAGATTGAATAAACTTGGTAGTTATATTAGAGGCTTGGTGGAGTCAAATACAACAACCCTGTTTTAGAATGAAGGTCATAAAAAAGTACTTCCATCTGAGGGTGACATTTATTCAGGTGACTCCTAGGGATTAGTAACCATGTGATCTCGTCAGTTGGTTCCCTTCCCATTGCAGTGGGTGGTGATGATTGAACCAGGGAAATGAATGAGACCTGCAGCTCTGGATATGGTCAGTCTCCATAAATCATTTCTTCCTTTGTCTGAATACATTTGGGCATCCACAGTAGTTTATTTCCAAAGTATATAAAGGCACGGAGGCCAAGAGTGTAATCTTGGAGCTATTTAGAGTGGCTCTATTCAAGACAAGCAGCTGTTCCCAATTATTAGTCCATATATTCTAGGTGCCAGGGAAAACCCACAAGGGTGTCACTAAATTGAATTTTAAAGTGACCTCCTGTTCAGATGAAAACCTCCTAGCTGTTTCTTTTTTCCTCTGAAGATTGGTTCTCCTATTGAACAAGTTTGCAACACACTTGTTATGAATGAATCATTGCTACTGCCTATAGAGGAAATCAGAATTATTCCATAGGGCTTCTAAGGAATGTGAATTTACTTTCCAAGAAATCCTTTTGAAATACTATTAGGCTAAAAGCCTGAACACAATGACAAGTAATATATTTGAAAGAGAGTATGAGGGGTGAATTCTAATTATGGGAAATATTGTGATGTTTTCAATTTATTGAGTGGGATAAAAGCAAGATTACATGGGATGTGTTTGATTTCTGACCCACATTTTGCCAATTCCTTCAGCAACTTGGAACTACAGGTTAATTTTCTGCTAAGGAAAACAGTTTTCTTTCTTCTCTTTGGAGCTTATCACTAGTGTAAAAGTAATGTCTGCCATACAAGTCTTTGAAAAAACAGGAGCCCTGTTGGGGCATGGTGTTCTTTCATCACAAAACCTTATGTTCTAGTCTTGCTTCTACAAACCATCCACTTTAGTGCTAATCACCACACACTCTACAGTCACATTGCCTGGGCCTTGACTTTATTTTACTATGTGGTATGACTAAGGAAAGATTATTTGACATATTTTTTTAAATTTTACTAAAATTTAATTTTTGGTTTTAGAACCAGACCTGTTGATATGCAATGCATATTGCTAACTCTATACTCTGTACGTATGTATCCATCGGGTGCAGGGATCAAACCTGGGTCTTCCAACTACAAGGCTAAGTGCCCTATTTCTCCAGTTCCTAGCCTCTTTTTTATTTTTATAAATACTCCGTTTTCTTAGCTGTGAAATGGATAGATAAACTCAATGCTTCAGAGGGTTTCTGTCGCAAGTATAAAGGGGGGCTTTATTTCAGGGGGCTTGCAGCAGGTTTTATCCTCCTTCCATTATCTTAAACTCTCAGGGGATCTATATGTGAAATTAAAACAAAGTTTTGTTTCTCTAACTCCCTTAATTAAAGTTATACATGTGCCTAACATGAACTACTTAAATGATTGAAGTCATACTTTTTTCCATTTTCCCTTCTATGTGTGTAGAGATTAAGTTGAGATAGCCGAGAAGCTGCTTCAGAATTCACAAAACTGAGCATAGAATTTGTTTGTTTGGCTATGAGAAACAACATCTCCTGGAAGCCAAGTCAGAATGTCAGCCAGCCACCCGGCTCTCTAATAATCTTGGTGGTGAAAAATTCCTCACTCTGCTCCTTTTCCCTTGGAGATATTAAGAATCAATGTTAAGAATTAAGATATTAAGAATATGTTTTAGAAAAACACATTAGGTGAATGCCAATGTAACACAAAAAAGGTAATATATATTAATTGTATATAAAATTCCACATGCCTTCAAGAGATAGATCAATTTAAGATTTATTTTACAAATAAAAAGTACCCATTTAATTAGTTGTCAGAGTTAGTGAGCAGATGCCTTAAAGCACATACGAAAACTCTTTGAACAGCAGCACAGAGAGTTTATTTAGTTGTTCTGTTTTACTGTGGTGAAGTGCCAGGTTGACTCTAGAGAAATCTTTCTATGTGGTGCCTAGGAGTCTAAGGCTTAAATTGAATGCTCAGGCTGTTTTTGGTCCTTCCCATGTCAAGAACATAAACTCAAGGGAAGCAGGCCTTTTATTTCACACAAATGAATTCTTAATAGTTGATGTTTATGATTGTTTTTATATACAGGTTTTACGACTTATTTTATGTCTACAAGATTCCTAGGTTATATGTCCCCGAGTTCAATATTTCCCTCTAACTGTATTTGATATGCTGCATTTGATATGCTATCTTTTATTTTGCAGAGTTCCTTTGATCTCTGCTGAGGAAAGGCGCCATATAAGTGCAGAAATTCATTATAATCATACAGAAGAGTGACTTTATGGGTAAAGTCTAGCTTAGAATTATTGCAGATTGAAGAGAGAACTAGCTTTCGAATGCCTACATCAAAGTATATGTTCACATAGGCTAGTTGGTTTAAGAAATGTCTTTAAATGTGCTTTCCATGAAGTAGACATATATTTAAAAAAAAGAAAATTAACGCAGATCATAAATGATCAGCCTAATGAATTTCAGCATAGAAATTATTATTCTTTCTAATAACTATATTAGTGTCACTTGGGTTCCCCTCCACCCCCTTCTTTTGGTCACTCCTGGCTCTGTGCTTAGGGGTCACTCCTGGTGTTTCTTGATATATGAAGTACCAAGGATCAAATCATGTCACACGCAAATCACATACAAAACAAGTCCTAGACCTTCACCCTATCTTTCCTGTTCAGTTTCACTTGAATTTGATCTTCACATAGATCAAATAATTCCCTTACGATCTGGCTTCTTCACAGTAAATTGTTATCATAATTTATTCTTCAGCTATTGTTTTGCATTACTTTTATTTTATAATTTTATTACACCAAAATATCACTGAAGGATATTTGCATTGTTTCTAATTTTTAATCATTACATGTAGATCTACTGAAAAAAATTTAAAATATCCTCCAATGAGTGTAAGTGTGCATTCATATATGTGAAAGTGCACTGAAGAATGGGCAATGCAGTATCATATGTGTGACTTGGCTTTGGTACAACTCATCAAGCAGTTTCCCAGCATGGTTATTTGTACTCATCTTCATTGTCCCACTGGCAGCAAGTGCTTTGCCTATTCTACAACAGAGTCAGTACTGGTTACTTTGTTCTTTCTTTGTCCTTTTAGTTTAAGATTCTACTGGATGTAAATTGACATCTCATTGTACTTTTATTATTTTTTTTTCCTGGGGAGTGGGCAGCTAGTGATGCTCAGGATCACTCCTGGCTCTCTGTTCAGGAATTACTCCTGGTGGTGCTTAGATAACACACAGGATTCTGGGTTTGAACCTGGGTTGGCTGCATGCCAGGCAAACATCTTCCCTGCGGTACTCTCTTTAGCTTTTGTACTTTTAATTTTCATTGCTTGATAATGAATAATGCTGGACACCTTGTCACATATTTGCTCCATTTTGTGAAGGTCTGATTAGGTCTTTTGTCTCTTTGTGTCAAATTGCCTTTTTTTCTTTATGACTTTATATGGTTTATTTATTTATTCTGGTTAAGAGTCCTTTAACAGAGAGGATATACATGTTATATATATCTTCATCCATTCTTGGCTTGAATTTTATGTTTCAATTTATGTTGGCGAGGTTGGACAGGGGGTTGGCTCCTAAGCCATGTTCAAGAGGCCGCAAGGTCCCAAGGCCCCCTGAGGATGTGGGCTGCATAGTGGTGATGCTGGGGCCTACAGGCTGCGCTCAGCTCTGTTCTGGGGATCATATAATGTTGAGAATGAAATTGAATTGGGTCCATACAAAGCATGAACCCTAACTACTATATTGTCTACCTTTAGATGAGATCATTAGTTTAATTTCATTATCCTTTATTTTGGTTTTAGGGTTTCATCGTTCTATCAGAGGATGGTTTGGAATTTCTACTAAATTGATGCTGAAGGTTTCTCTTTGTTGTGTGTTGGGGGAAATCTGAAGTGCCAGGGATAGAAGCCTGGACTCATGCTGTTTCACTGTAGCTCTGTGAGTGACTTTCAGGGTACTCTTGCTTGATATTCATGTCTTTCAATAAACGCATTTATTTTTCCTAAAGAAAAAATTTGTTTAATGCTATTTTGGTAACCTGTTCAGAAACTGTCTGATGTGGAGTAATCCTATTCCAAGTCAAAAAACTATTTCTTCTAGTTTCTCTCCCTAGAAGATTTATTGTTCTATACTTCATATCTAGATCTATAAGCCATTTAGAACTGATTTTTTTGTCTCTACATGTGTATGTGTGTGTTTGAAGGTGAAGTTTAAGATATTCTTTTTTCCCTCAATACATATCTATAATTGATCCAATATCATTTATGATACAAATCACATGCTCTCCACTGAAACTGATTTTTGAAAGTTCAAAGTTGAAGATGTCACACTCTTCTCTTGCATAGATTTTTAGATTCTTGTGCATAGGAATCAGTACAAAAAGTGCTTCAAACATCCACACTTTAGCCATATACCACAAATCCTGATTGACTGTAGATAATCCTAATACTTAGGGTTCTGGCCTATATCCTAAGGACCGGAATTTCATACTGACCACCCTGGACTCGTCAGACTCTTCATATGTAAGCCTCACTTTTCCGTGTTTATGTTTGTGTACCTCCTATAGATATCTGTGGCAGGAAGACCAGTTAATAAGTCAATGTTCATGGATCCTGTTTGTCTAGATCGTCTTAATATGTGGGACTAATATTCTTTCCTTTTATTAGTCACTCATCAATATCTCTTGATTAACTAACAACTATTTGCCTTTCCCATAGACATTTCATCATTTCTCTTGCTACCATACTCTGGAACATATGAAACTCACAAAAAAATCTTTTGAGACAAATTGATTTTCCCTTAATCCATTTTAATCCCATTAGCTATTCCTGTGTTTTGAGTTTATAGGTTTCAGTTAGTCTTTGACGAGTACCTTCTACTGACCATGCATATTTTATAATCAAATTTTTTATTTATCTTCAGGGTTTTCAGAATCTCTGGATTGTGTGAAGAGATGGGGTTAATTCCTTTACTGATGAATCAAGGAAGTGAAACTAGTTGTGTACAGTTCTCCCTTGCTGTAGGAAACCAGAGAAACATTTATCAGTAATGTTTGAGCTGGGTATTGAAGAGTGTGTAAGAGAAATTGGATTGAGGAGGCAGTATATATGTGAGAGCATTTGATAGAGGAAAAAAGATAGTATATATATACTATATATAATATATATATATATTGGTTTTTGGGCCACACCCTGAGGTGCTCAGGGGATACTCCTGGCTGTCTGCTCAGAAATAGCTCCTGGCAGGCACAGGGGACCATATGGGACACTGGGATTAGAACCAACCACCTTTGGTCCTGGATTGGCTACTTGCAAGGCAAATGCCGCTGTGCTGTCTCACGGGTCCTTTTTTTTTTTTTTTTTTTTTTTTTTGGTTTTTGGGTCACACCCGGCAGCGCTCAGGGGTTACTCCTGGCTCTACGCTCAGAAATCGCTCCTGGCAGGCTCGGGGGACCATATGGGATGCCGGGATTCAAACCACGGACCTTCTGCATGCAAGGCAAACACATTACCTCCATGCTATCTCTCTGGCCCATTTATATATTTATATTTTTATAATAATTTTTATATCTTTATATAAATACCATGATTACACACATGACTATAGTTGTGTTTAAGCCACAAAAAGAACGAATGTTGTAATAATAATAATTTTTAATAATAATAATAGTTGGTATTGTTGAAGTAGAATGAATGACCCTGTGTGCACACCTCCTCTGGAATTTGAAAGTTCATGTAACTTGGGTGTAGGAGCCATTGACTTTCAACCTACCAGATGGGTTTCAATTTGAATGTGTAGGATTTGGGTAGTGAACTACAGTTACATATGGTCCTGGAGATTAGCATTCATCTCCTCTCAAATGACTTGCACGTAGGCTGGCCTAAAAGGGGACTTTGACAGTAAATGTCTTACCAACTATGACTATCTCAGTGCTTGCTGTCACTTTTCTTGACCAGCCCTGAAGTGGCTGTTCTATACCTGAAGAAGTGAAAAGAGTAGGTAGGGCATCATCCTTCCTGATGTTACTATGGTGTGGAGAGACAAAGAGAATTTAGACTTTAGAGACACTGACTTTTCTTTTCCTTTTTTTTTTTTTGCCTTTTTTGGGCCACACCCAGTGACACCCAGGGGTTACTCCTGGCTATGCACTCAGAAATCGCTACTGGCTTGGGGGACCGTATGGGACACCAGAGGATCAAACACCCTACCTCTTGTGCCACTGATCCAGCCCTGAGATGCTGACTTTTCTGATGATGAGGTTATGAGGACCTCAGTGCTGTGAGTGGGGGCATGTGACTGCTTTCATACCATAGAAAATAAAAGGGGAAACCCTGCTTATTCAGTGTAAAAATAATTCAAAGTTACAAATATCCCAAACTTAAAGCAAACCCCAGAAACGTTAGTTTTGGAATTGGAGGTAATTAATTCCTTATGCAATGTGCTGAAATTCAACCTAGACAGGCTTTTTTGGGGGCTGTTTCTTTCAGACAGTTTACAGTCCGGTGGAAAATAAAACCATGCAATCCCTTGGCATGGTGCACTTTTACTGTGTGTCTTTTTTTATTATTATTTTTCTCATTTTGCTCATTTTTTTACGTGAACAGGCATATAATGAACACAACTTCTCTTGTCCAAGAGATTTATTTTACCCTTAAGATCTTCTTCTCTCCATCAGTAGTCCAATTCTGAGAGAATGTCTCAATCTTAAAAAATAAAAATCTTTAAACTAGAAGACTGGAGGTAAAGGATGTAGTTAGTTTGAGATTTAATTTTTTTTTTTTAAAGTATAGGGTTCTAGCGTGCTGCTTGCAGGACCCTGTGTGGTGCTAGAGATTAAATCCAGATCTCCCACATACAAGGCATCATCCTACCACTTGAACCTCAGAGTAGGTCCTGTGTGATTTATTTATTTTGGGGAGGCTCATACTTGGAGGTGCTCAGGGGCTACTCTTAGTACAGTGCTTCAGAGCTGATCTTGGTGGTACTTAGGGGGAAATCATATGATGCTGGGGATTGAACTTAGAATTTTTGCTTGTAAAGAAAATATTCCAGTTCATTGAATTGTTTCCTCACTACTTAATTATTTTAAATTCAGAAAAACCTATTTTAAAAAATTAATTGTTTTTAATTTAAAGAAATCTGATTGTCAAAGTTATTTATAGTTGATTTTTAGACATTCAATGTTTCAGCACCAATCACACCACCAGTATCAATCTCTTTTTACTAATGTTGCCAGAGTCCATCCTACACCTTCCCATGGCTCCCCTATCCCCCTTCCCCAGCCTGCCATCGTAAGCATCTTTTAAAGTTTGGGTTTTATGATTTTAGTGTTGTTGACCCATTGTCTTTCCTTACATCACCAATGCACCTGTGTCCTCATGGCCCCTGTCCCTTGGTATTTCACATCTGCCTTTCTCCTCCTCCATTCAATTTCTTTCCTTCTCCTTACTATTCTCCTGGACAAGAATGTTCTAGACATAACACTTAGCTAAAGTAGTCCATGACATTGGGACTAAAGGCATCTTCAAAGAGGAAACAACTCTTTCCAAACAAGTGGAAGCAGAGATAAACAGATGGGACTATATTAAGCTGAGAAAATGCTGCATCTCAAAGAAAATAGAGCCTAGGATATAAAGGCCACCCACAGAATGGGAGAAAGTATTAGCTCAGCAGCCATCAGATAAGGGGCTAAAATTGAAAATATACAAGGTACTGAAGAACGGAACAAGAAAAAAACACCTAACCCCATCAAAAAATGGAGAGATGAAATGAACAATTTCTCAAAGAAGAAATACAAATGGCCAAAAGGCACATGAAAAAATACTTCACATCACTAATCATCAGGGAGATGCAAATCAAAACAACAATGAGATACCATCTCATGCCACAGAGATTGGCAAACATCACAAAGAACAAGAACAATCAGTTCTGGGGGGTATGTGGAGAGAAAGGAACTCTCATTCAATGCTGGTGGGAATTCCATATAATCCAGCCTTTCTGGAAAACAATATGGAGAGTCCTCAAAAAACCCTAGAAATTGAGCTCCCATATGATCCAGCTCCCTAGGAACATAAAAACACAATACAAAAATACTTTTCTCACACCTATATTCATTGTAGTACTATTTACAATAGCCAGAATACGGAAATGACCAAGATGTCCTTCAACAGATGAATGGCTAAACAAACTTTGAAACATACGCACAATGAAATATTATATAGCCATGCTAACATTAAAAAAAAGAAATATTATATAGCCATCAGGAGAAATAAAATCATAAAATTATATTATACATGGATGGACATGGAAACTGTTATGCTGAGTGATATAAATCAGAGGGAGAGAGACACACAGAATAGTCTCACTCATCTATAGGGTTGTTTGTTTGTTTGTTTGTTTTTTGTTTTTTGTGCCACACCTGGCTGTCTGCTCAGAAATAGCTCCTGGCAGGCATGGGGGACCATATGGTACACCGGGATTTGAACCAACCACCTTTGGTCCCGGATCAGCTGCTTGCAAGGCAAATATCACTGTGCTATCTCTCTGGGCCCTCATCTATAGGTTTTAAGAAAAATAAAAGACATTATTTAATAATCCCAGAGATGAGGGCCAGAAGGATCAGATTATGATATAAAGCTCACTACAATGAGTGGTGAGTGCAGTTAGAAAAATAACTACACTAACAACTACCATGACAATATTAATGAGTGAGAGAAGTAGATGACAATATTAATGAGTGAGAGAAGTAGAATGCTAGTTTCAAATACAGGCAGGGGGAGGGGGGAGGAGAGATACAGGGTGGGGGCATTGTTGCACTGGTGAAGGGGGTGTTCTTTTTATGACTGAAATCCAACTGCAATCATGTTTATAGTCAGGGTGTTTAAATAAAAATATTTAAGAAAAAGAATGTTTTATACAACCCCCATTTAAACCATTGCATTCCTTCATACAGAGAAAATGTTTCTTAATGAAATTAGACTTAACATTAAATTTAGTAAAATAGATTTATATGTCTAGGCAATAGATTTATATGTCCAGAGACATATGTTTCTGGACATATTTATATTCATATATTTATATATACATATATATTTGTATCTATATATTTATTATTTACATAGTAAATGTATTATACTTACATATTTTTAAATCTAGTTTATTATTTATATATTTATTTTATTTATATACATATATTTATATCCAGGATATATTTATATGTTCAGCACTCATAACAAGAATAAATAAATAAACCCCATATCCCTGGACATACATATAGATAGGTTTACATGTCCAGGGAATTGTAAGCTTCCATACTGCCCTGACTTTGAAAATTTTCTTAAAAATATTTTTAAATCAAAGCTCTATGATTTACTAAATTGATTATTCCAATCTCAATCCCAAGTCCATTGTCAACATTTCTCCACCAATTTCCTCATCCCTGTTAGCCTGCCCCTTGGCAGGCACAGTTCTAGGTTTGGTTGCTGCAGATTGGGTCTCCTGTTCAACTTATCCTGTTCTGTGCCTTGAACCGTCACTGATGTGCCCCAGGCCCCTATTCCCTGCCTCCCTCTATCACCTTCTGCCAGATGCTATTTACTTCTTCCCTCAAGTTCTTAGCTTTCCTAGATTGTTTTTAGTACTGTAGGGTTCAGGGGAATATTGTTACCCCCCCCCCCTTTGCTGCCCATATCTTGCACTCCCTCATCCTATTATTCTATGAACTACAAAGTGAAATCATCCAGTGCTTGTCTTTTGGATTATTTCACTCAAGATCCTCGACTTCCACCTTCTTTTTAAACACTTCCACTCAAAAAAAAAAAAAATGGGGCTGGAGCGGTGGTGCAAGTGGTAAGGCATCTGCCTTGCATGTGCTAACTTAGGATGGACTGCAGTTTGATCCCCTGGTGTCCAATATGGTCCCCCAAGCCAGGAGCGATTTCTAAACGCATTGCTAGGAGTAACCCTTGAACGTCACCGGGGGTGGCTAAAAAACAAAACAAAACAAAAAAATTAAACACTTCCACTGAGCCACATACAGGTTTGAATTATGTTTTTTTTTTGGGAGGGGGGTGGGAACTAAAGTCTCTCCCAGGTTCCTCAGGAGTCCTAAGAAGCCCTGATAGTAATTCCAGGCCAAATCAAGACTGTTTGATATGAAGGCCTGAGAAATTGGATCTATTCAGATTCTCTGATGCTGGGGACTACCAGGCCAACCTCAGTACTGCCCAGGAGCTGTTGAGGACATACCAGTGCTGGTTGTGCATGTAATGTCAGGGTTCTAACTCAGGACCCTAATCAATGAACTATCTTTATGGCCTTCTGAATCTCTTTTTAGTTCTCAGAGAACTGCCCTTATTTCTCTCTACAACTTCATTACTCATCCTCTCTTTGGAGCCAGCCTTAAGTTCCCATCACTGTTTCATTGTTACTGAGTCTACTCACTGCAATTAAGATTCTGAAGGAATATAGTATCTATTTTTCCCCTGAAACTATCTTATACGCTATGGACTTGCTTCCCCATCTTCTTAGTATAAGAGAAAAATAATGTATAAATCACTTTAACTTTAGGTCCAGCCAACTATTTCAAGAGCATTTTGAATAATGTCCCATTGTAAGCATTTGGTATTTGGCTCTAAGAAAAGAAGCATTCTTGCCTTTTGCTGCAACATGGATAAAAATGGAGACATATTAAAAAAAAACTAATCAGAGAGAGGGTAGATAAAAAAGTGAGGGACTGGACAGTGTCCGATGAAAACACACACTGGAACTCTGACTACAGATCTGAGTTTACAAGCAAGGATAGGGTACAGGGAACAGAAAGAAGACTAGAAATCATGTGAGAATAGTAGTGGAGGGTCTTGAACACATATGAAGTGGTAGGGGTGCAGAAAGTTTGCATATCAAAAATATTTTTTAAATTAATTTTTTGGGGGGTTTAGGGACCTACAGTGGAAAATGCTCAGGGCTTATTTCTAGCTCATGCTCAGAGATCACTCCTGGCAGGGCTCCAAGTAGTTTATGAGGTATCAGGGATTAAACCTGGGTAAAGAACTTTCAAGGCAAGCATCCTCTCCACTTATTAACACTGTGGTAATCACATTACGTCAACCACAATAAATAAGTAAATAGACATTAGAAGCCTGTTTTTGTAGATGATTTTTACTAGTCTTTAGAAACATGTTTGTGGGTGATTACTCAGTCTCTCTAATTTCCATGCTCCACCCCAAGCTTGTCTAAAAAATGAAGCATAGAGTGGAAGTTCATTTTGGTCTGGAGACAGGTAACCTGCACTACAGTACATGGCTATTGCAGAGGAAGTTGTGGGCCTCCTTGGACCTAGATGTGCTCTGTTAACATATGCAAGAAGCCTTGCCCCTTTCTTGTTTGCTTGGCCAATGGTTACAGCCTAGTCAGAGAGGAAGTCTGAGAGATTAAGGTATATACCCTGTCTAGAACCTGTGTTGGGAATTTGATTTATGCTCCAGGTCAGCACATGCTTAGGGAGGTCCCAAATTAGACTGTCTGGCTTGAAGACTGCTTTTTCTGCTTGGCTAGAAGGCAGTTTCTAGAAGAGATACTGGCCTTTTCTTGTTGACTACATGCTCTTACCTGCCTCCCCTGAGTCCCTGAGACTCAGACAGGAAGAGAAGCAAGAGCATCTTCTGTCCTCTGCTATTTTTTTGGGTGTAGACTCAAAATTAAAAAAAAAAAACATTACATTTTTCATTATGGTTAGTGCATAGACCAAGTTTCTAGTATATTGGAAAAATATGAACAGGGGCCTGAGAGATAGCATGGAGGTAAGATATTTGCCTTACATACAGAAGGATAGTGGTTCGAATACCGGCATCCCATATGGTCCCCCGAGCCTGCCAGGAGCAATTTCTGGGTGTAGAGTCAAAAGTAACCCCAGAGCGCTGCCGGGTGTGGCCCCAAAACAAAACAAACTTACAAAAAAGAACAAATAATAGTTCTTAAAGTTAAAGGGAGATATTGAGGAATTGGAACCAGGGGTCTCAAACTCAATTTTACCTGCAGGCCGCAGGAGGCAAAGTTGGGGTGATCCTTGAGTGCAAAGTCAGTAGTAAGCCTTGGACATTGGGGGCTGTGACCCAAACAACCAAACCAAACCAAAACAAAACAAAACAAAAAAGATTCCTCTAAGCACTGCCAGGATTAACTTTTCTGAGTAAAGAACTAGGAATAGCCTTTGAACACTACAGACCCAAACTCCCCCAAATTAGTTAAATTATAATTAAATTAAATGGGATATTAAATACTTATATAATAAGTTTTTCTGTGTTTAATTCAGATAATAATATTTATTAATATTTATAATGATGTTTAATTCAGTTTAATAAAGTTTTTGTATGGTATGTCCAACTCAATTAAAATTATATTTGAAATTTTATTTTATCAAATAGCAATAATGACCAACACCAATCAATGCATAAATAGTGTTTTAAAGATACAATACTGGATTGGGAAAGGGGAATCTATAATTGCCTAAAATCCTGTAATTGCTTACCTTATTTTTCTTAATAAGATCTTTATGTAAGCATGTCCTCTAGAGCTTTTCTCACCATTTTCCTGACAATGCCACCTCTGGATTCTCAGAGCACCAAATTTTAAAAAAATTGACTTCCTGTAGGAGCAGGATTTTACGCTGCTTCTAACTTATTTTCCAATGTATTTGGAGACAAATAAAAATTACAGAATGAAGAAGTTTGGTGCATCAAGAGCGGACTATGCTGATGGCTCATGTATGGGTTTCATCACAGCTGTTCAGCACCACTTCTCAGTGGGCTGAGCTCACTCCCTTGTGCCTGCCATTGTCTGACACCTCCCAATTGCACAATAGATACTTGTTTGAAATTAAACCAGATTACAAATTTTTATTTTGGTGAGCAGACAGTTGGATTGGCAAAATGCCAACAATTATTTTCTCAAAATTGTTAAGTTTATTGTGACTGCTGTTGAGTCAGAGGGGCTTTTGATTCCAAAAGTCTGGTTCTTGGATTCTTAGAGCCCATCCAAATTGTCAAGTATCTGATAAAAGACCTTTTTTGTTTAAATGCTGGAATTAATATCCTCATAGAGAACTAATTCCTACATTTTAAGAAATAAAAAAGGAATTATAAGATTTCCCCCAAGGGTGCAAAATATTTTTATTTTGTTTAATAAAAGATAGAAATGAGAATTTTTGTATGATTTACTTATTTCTGATCATAACTCCTTAGTTATTGCTGATTTAATTTGCTACTTCTAGAAAATTTCTAGAAGGCACTCTTTTGTGAAGAAATATTATGCTCAAAGATGAAGCACAGGAGATACGGAGATAGTTTGAGTAGAAAGTTTCAAAAGTATTAATCTCCTGCTGTTTTCTTAAGCTAGGCAGAAGAGACAACCTTGATATACCTAAGCATGGACTAATTAATTGACTCACAAATAATTATGTGTGCCTGGCACTGTCTCAGCCTCTGAGGAAGTCATATTGAGGGACAATCGTTTTGGGGAGGACCATGGTCACACAGGGTGGTGGAAGATACTGCCAAGGTGGAGTATCTGCTAAGAAGAATTCATATTTTGAGCAAAGATCACTGTCAAGATGTCATCTTGTTGCAAAGGCAAGAGAGCAAGAGTATTGGTCACTCTTAAGTGTGTGTATATGAGCTATATGCTTACTGTTCTGGGGTGGCCTTTAAAGGTTTTCTTCTCTAGCATTCTTTATCCATGATTTGTACTTTTTTTTTAATCTATTGGTTTGTTTTGAACTTGAAATTGCTGGTGGTTACTTTCAGTACTTTGAAAATTAATCCTAGATTAAAAATTATTATTAAAATTGGAAAATGACCTAGAGTGGAAACTCTAAGGTTATTTGTGCTTTTTATTGTCTTTTTTTTTTAACGTTTAAATTTGTGTAAATTTGTGAAGGAAGGTGAAATGTGATTTGTAATCACCACAGAGATTCCAGGCAGACTGAGACATTCATAATAATGTTTAAATTTAATGAGTTAAATAATACACACACAACAAAATGTTTTCTTGACTCTATTTCAGATATTTAACTTAAAGAATGATATTGTTCTTGACTTAAGAGCAGGTAAAGAAACTTTAAATATGAATACATATAATTTTCAGCATGACATTTTAAAGTTTACATTTTTAAACTATCACTTTTTTGTATGCTTAAGTTTTTTTTTTATAACCATGGCAAGGAAAGAAAATATAAACACTTATGTTAATTTTATTCCTCTGTATTATTATGAAGTATAAATTCTTAAATATTTCTATTTAGAATTTAAATGATTTGCATCTCATGTAAATAAATGATTATAAAGATAGATGGACCTATTGGCAGTTTTTGAGAAAAACGAAAATAGTAGGCTGGACTGGGGTGCTGGAGAGATAGTACAGCAGGCACAGTGCTTGCCTTGCAAGTAACTGCCATCGCATATAGTCCTCCACGCCTGCCAAGAGTGATCCTGGAACACAGACCTAGGAGTAAGCCCTGAGCACTTCCAGGTGTAGCCCAAAATAAATATAAAACTTAGATAGAATAGTGGAAAGAAAGGGACCAAATGAGAGGATCTTTTTGTGAAGCAGACAAGTAGGTGGCCTAATTCACTCCATTCTTAGAGCGCAGATAAAAAGGAGCTGTTATTCATGAAATAGTAGACCCGTTGTATCCATTTCATCTCTATTATTTAAATTATCTAAATGCACATGGTAAATGCATGGATTCATGAGTGTAGTGTGGGCAGGAGTTCAAAGGCCTCATCAGCGAAGACACAGGAACTGAAATAGAACCATGTCCCAACTCCACCCCACAACAATTATTATATAATAAATCAGTTTCATCAAGTAACTTCATAAAATTTATGGGGAAAATTAGATGACTCAATTATTATCATTATCTTCCTTCTCTGGCATATACTGTAAAGTGTGACAAGCTTAGGGATTTGCTAGAAAAATTAAAAAAAGAATTCAGTGCTAACAAAGAGCTGTTGTTAAAGGCAAGAGAGGTTCCATGAAAAGCATTAAATTGTGGTAACTTAAAGGTTAGGGAATAAAAGCAGCTTATTTCAAGGTGGAAAAATAGAGTTCAAGGGGTGATATTAAGTCCAAGTATGGAGCCTTGAATCTGCATTTGGCACCTGGCATTTTATTCCCTGAGAGATTGGCTCAGG
>PVKC010002580.1:0-42697 GCA_004027635.1 Crocidura indochinensis
GACTTATAATGAAGATTGTTTCTCACCTGGATAGATTAGAGTGATTAATCCCCAAATAACCAGGGGCCTCCTTTGAACAATACTATGTTTTTAATATGTGACCTTAGGCAAGTCACTTACCCACATGAGACCCATTTTCCTAGCTTCAGAACGATGCTTGTAATTTATATTCAGCCACTGAATGTTTACAGGGAGCTTTGGATGGGAGGCCCCATTTACATGTAAAGTAGTGTTATTATTCAAATCTCCCTCTTCTGAACACTGCAGCAGGTGTATTAAAGGAGTTCAAATGAGGTAGGAGAAAGGGAAAATTGGCTCTTTAAGTGAAGAAAATCTGATTATCCCAAATCAGCTCTTTCTGAAAGGGCCGGGGTAGTGTTGTGTTGCATTCCTTAACTATTTCTAAACAGATTTCACTTTGCATGATGAAAGAAGCTGAATGAGGCTGATCTATATTCTTTTCTGACTATGAGAAACAAAATCTGAGATTAAAAACAAATTCACTAAAATTATAAAAATTTTTCCATTGAAAGCATCTGCATGCTATTATCTGCTTCACTGGGATAAACTTAAGAATTTTCCAAGTTCATTCCTTTCATCTTAGCATACAATGTGCTCATATGTATAGGTATAAAATAAAGTTTTATTAATTTTATTTTATTCTTTTAATTGAACTGTGTTAGGGTCAATGATTCATTGTTAAATTTTTATCTACTCCTGATTCATAATAATAGAGCAGCTTTTAAAGAAAGTACCTATGAACTCATTACAACCGTGTGCTTTCAGTATGTTTTAAAATTATCCAAAGGAAAAAGTGAAAGAGATGGGGTAAGAAATAAATTGTGGCTTTGTTAACCTAAAACATAGATTGAACTCTTTTCTAGAAAAATGCTATAGCAAAATTTGCTGAACAAAACCAAAAAATTTTGAGGTAGTCTCATATTCTTTTTGTTCTCATAGTTAATGCAAGACATTTCTATTGAATTATTATAAATCACAATTTTACAAAGTTATTTGATTCATGATCAAATTTAAAGCATACAATATTCTAGTACCAATCCCTTCACCATTGTATAGTTTCCTTCACATATTATAGTTTCCCTCATACTTCCTACATCCAGTCTCCATATACAACAGGCATTTTCCCCTCTACCATTATTTTCATGTCCCCTTCCCTGATCTAAACAGACTTCCTACCACCACCTTAAGAACAAGGTTTTCATTGAAGATCAGTTCTTATGTTCTTTATTTCTATTGCCACCAACATTTTCCCCTCTACTATGTTTCTTTATACCCCACATATGAGAATGATCATTCTGTATTTTTCCTTTTGTACCTAATTTTATTTTGTATGATACATTCCAACTCCATTAACTTGGCAGCAAAGTATTCCATTGTGTATAGTTACCATAATTTTTTGTTATCCAGACATCTGTTTTTGTGTGCTGGGGTTGTCTCTAGATTTTGGTAATCTTAAATAGTGTTGCAATGAATATATGTAGGAAGAACATATGTAGGAAGAGTCCTTGGGGTAATATTCCAAGGAGTAGAATTGTTGGGTCATGTATAAACTCAATTCCTAATAAAACTAGAGATTTCTACTCAGAACCTAATATTTGTTTTCAGGTTTATGTTCTTTAACCATCATGTAGCTTCACCAATTTTACTGCCATGCTTTTTTATCCTTCTTTTTACTGCATGATTTTATCTCTGTATTACATATTTCAGATCCCAGAAACCTTGCAATAACCCTCAAGGTATTATTTCTTTCATCATTTTTGATGCTGATGAATAAGCTAATGAAAGGTTATATTACCTGGCAGAAGAATGATTTTAAACTATCTCTAACTCCTAAGCATGTGAAATTCTCACCCTAATAGTCTACCTCTTAACAATTTCACCTTCATGTATTCCTTACTCATTCTCATTCCTCTTCCATTCTCATTCTATACATTAACCGCTTTGAAACAATGAAACATGCGAATACAAAATTCGGTAAAAAGGAAATGACTGAGTCATTTTCTAAAAAGATTACAGCTTGCCTGAATAATTGCTGATGAAATTAAAGTCATCCTGCTAACCCCTAAAACTGCCTGACATTCTTTCTTTGTGACTAATTATATTACAGCTGGTACTTTAATTGCAGGATATAGAAGGTACTTTCTCTAAATGCTTAACATTACAAGGGGACATGATCTGCGATCTTCAGATCATTAAACTTGCTACCAAGAATAAGCACACTTTGGGGACCAATGACATTTGTCAGGAAAAAGTCATGTGTTCTGTGGAGGGCAGAAGGTCAGGCCCAGGAGAGATGGCTTGGTAATTATCCAATGCTGAGTCCCCTTAATTATTTATAAGAAGGAAGCTATGGGTGATCCAGATCTTCTCCAGAGAGATGACTATTCAAAAAACAGGGTACATAAAATCACTGAGTGAACTGAAGCTGATGTCTGAAATAAATTTCCCAGGACAATTTTAAGGTAGTTTGCAAACATCCAAAATAGAAGCTGAAGAAGCTGGCTCAGATGATTTGAGTAGGAATTAAAGTACAACTATTGCGTCTGAGAAATAGTACAGCAGGTAGGGCATGGCAGGTACATGGCTAATTTGGTTCAATTCCCAATATGCCGTATGGTTCTTTTTTCTTTTAATAATTTTTATTGAGACCAATGTAAATTACAAGTCTTTCACAGTTATATTTAAGGTAGATAGTGACAGTAAATTGGGCCCATTCCCACCACTAGTGTTTACATCCCTTCGCCATTGTTCCTAGCATGCATCCTGCACCCTCCATTCTTAGCTCCCTGGGCTACTAGTATAACAGAGTCCTCCTGCATATAGTTTGTTGTTGTAGTTTGTGTCTCTTGATCCTATTGTCCTTGACTTTGGGTTAGGCATTTAGGTCTGATCATTTTTTAGTTCCATTCAGTGCTCCTGAGACCGCTTGACTCCTGGGTACCATACACATTTTTTCTCAATTTGTAGGAAGACAGACATATGAAGCAGAATGTTTATTATCCATAAGTGACTTTTGAGTGCAAGCCAGGAGTAACTTCTGAGCACTGATAAGTGTGGGTCCCCAAAAGTAAATGCTCTTGCACATATCAGAACGGGCAAGTACTTTTTACGTATATTCCCAACTGCCACTGGGTTTCAAACTCATTGATTGCCTCATACTTTGTAAATTATTTAATTGGGTGGAAGGACACAAAGCCTGGTTCTGACCCTAGATCCAAATCTGACTTGGTAGGTTATTGTGATGATTTTTAAGACTCTAGAGAATAATTAGTTACATAAAAATAAGTAGTATTTTGTAAGTATAACTTGTGAAGTCAAACAACTGAACAAAATGGTCTAGATGTGAAATGCATATTTGACTATTTCACACTGGCAGAGCCAATTCCAGCATACTCAAGATGAGGTTTGAGTATCTCATGGATGATTTAATAAAACAAAGTCTCAGAACTACATATTGAATTTAATCACCTGATTTATTTATTTTTAATTCATCAATCAATGAATATTCTTCAGTGTAATTTTAACTGATAACACACATTCTGTATATATTAAATACAGAAGGTGCTATAAGATTTAAAATTTAAAAAATCTCAACAAAGGAGACATATATGGTTGGGTGCTCATTTATTTATATCTATATCACCTATATATACAAACATGTCATATGTATAAAGTTACATGAATTGGATTTCTTAAGATAAATCCATTATCATTCACTTAGACCAATATTACTAATATCTTGTTTGTTTGTTTCTTTTGGTCCTTTTATAAATGCAAGTTAAGTTAGATAAGTAAAGAAAAAGCATAGGAAAAATTGACTGGGAAGACAAAGGATTGAAGTATACAAGTGATGTTTCCCCAAAAGGGTAATATAGATAGAAAAACTGAAATGAATACAGTAAGGACTAATGCTTGCAACGTTATAAAAAGTTCAATAGAGACTCCCAGTATATCTCCCTGCACCATTAGATAAATTAGAGTTTAATTTATCCTAATATTAAGGAGATCATTTCTAGGAGTATAAGATTAAGGAAAGTATTAAATTTTACATAGGTATCATGATAACTTGACATCAATGATAAGGAAATAGAGGAGTTTCTGGGCAATACCTATTGTTATTGGGGTGTTTTGATTTTGTTGCCTACTTGAAGCATAAAAAATCCCTCATTCGTTTTGGAGAAATTTTAGATGGATTATAACATCTATGGAAAAAAAGATGGGGATTTCTTAGGGGGAAAATCAAAGCAATTTATAAGCTGACATATTAACTGTAACATTTTTGCAATAGTAAGATATGTGAAAAACATAAATCTCTTAATATTTTCATTAGGAAAAATGGCCATCCAAGTGTAATACATTCCTTACAAAATTTAGAGTTTTCAATTAGGACAGAAGCAAAAATATTTCTGGGTAAGACTGGTAATAAATATCCTGGTAGGCTATCAGGATGGTCTAAACCTTGTTTATTGTGCTCAGGTCAAAAGTCAGGCACACATTCTTTTTAGTATGTCAAGTGGTGGAGGAGGGTCAGAGAGAGTAACCACATACATTAGTAATTGTTTTTGTAATATATACCCCACAAACTCATTATCTAAATGACAATGCTGTCAAGATAAAAATAATTATACTGCAGATTAAAAAGCCCATCTATCAATATTGTTGCAGGCACAAAAAATAGGGAGTAGGGACTAAGTGATGTTTGGAGAAATAGTTGTCTCTGGCCCCCATAAAAGAGATTACAGCATTGTAATAATATTATTTGCACAGGAAGTATACTGATGCAGGAGGGGTGGTGGTAGGTCTCTGTTGTCATTCAAGTCTGGTTATGATGTTTATATTTAGAGTTAGAAAATAGAAAAGCTTATTAGAAAGTAGACAAGAAAGGAAAAGGAACTCAATACTTGGAGAGAAACTTAGGACTTATTTAAATATAGGTTATTTATGTGGATTTTATGAAAGACAGAGTACTTGTGCAGAACTTAAACCGGTCTCTGCATTCCTTAGGTCAATGGGGAAATATTGAAACTGCTATTGAGGGGAAACTAAGGCTTCCTTTTACAATATGAAGAGTCTCACTACCTTTTTGGTATATTTTAAACTTATCAGCCTTCAACTCAAAATTGTCATCAGTCCTGCCCTGAACCTTTCAAATGACCTTTAATTTTTTCTATGAAACTGTTTCTCTCTTCCTCACCAGTTCTCAAAATTTTGACTCACCCTAAATTTTGATTGAGCAGTTGAATTACAAAATTAATCCCTTTCAAGCTTTTGCTCAAATACATCTAAGAAAGTAGGAGTGAATTTTTTATTTCTGTAATTTGGGTTAAAAAAATCTCCTCAGGTATTCCACTTCCTGCTTTGCAAATAAAGAGAAGCAGATTAACTCTACTTGCTTCTTACCTCATTCATTCATTCATTCATTCATTCATTCATATAATCGTGATTGATCCAAGACATGAATAAAGGATTAAAATGAATCATAGTGGTATGGCAACAGATAAGATGCTGGTGGAGGAGGGAAGTTTTGTTCTGAAGGGTAGGGAGAGAACACATTCACAGTAATTTGTAAGCAACCTAGAAGATAACTTTTTCCTCTAAAAATGCTTGCCATAACCCAGAGACAACAGGAAGTTAGGTAATCTCAAACTCAGTTCATAATTGATGAATTATGAATCTTGAAGGCTTTATGTAATGCAAAATTTTAACCTTTTCATGTATGAGGTACAGAAAATTACTCACACTAACTGAGATGTATTATCCCTCTAAGCACATTCACTATTGTGTGATTACTATTAAAAGAAGCATGACTATTAAAAATTCTATCAATTTGCTTATTGGTTTATAATTAAGAAATAAAATTTACCAAGATAATAAGTTATGAAATGATATTTACTTCTATAAGAAGTTGTTTTCTCCTGTTGACAAACACATTCTAGAAAAAACATGTTTTATTTGTCCAAAAATCACTAAGCCAGAGAAAGATCAGGTCGTTGGCACCAAAGATTTAATGTTATTGAGAAACAATGAATTAACACCTATTGTGACTTTATGGAAAATTTTGCTGCCATAGATAAATTACAGTTTCATTGGGTTTCAAAGCCTCTTTCTTCTATACATTATAAAAAATAAATAGTAATATTTGTCTCAATGGCTTTTCCATTTGTAGGATTTAAGTTGCCAATACTATCTTTTATGTCAAAGCACTCACAATCCCATCATTTGTTGGATGCTAACATGACTTTATTATTACAAATCCTACAGCATTTCAGAAGTGCAGATATTTGAAGTAAACACAGTCTTTAGCAGATATGTTACATGCAGGGCAAATAATGGTAGATAACATAGGAAGATGTACTGTATGCAGATATTTTACATACAGGCTTTTAAGTCTTGCAATAATATTCAGATTAGTTACTATCATGATCTCCTTCATAGATCATGACACTGCAGCTAGGAGACTTCACAAATTGATTGGGTTTCCCAGTTCTTAGAAGCAGAGGCCTCCTTTGTACTCAGACTTGCTTACTCTGATAAGCTGCGATAGACGGATGCATCCTCATTTTCTCGAGGTTTGACAAAATGCTATATTATCTGTGTGGCTATGACAAATTAAACAAGAAACCTAAGAGTGACATATTCTGTTTTTTTGTTAGTTACAAATCAGGAAGCAGCATTATCATGACTAGTTTCACTAATGCATACCAGTTCTGATCCGTGTCACTCAACTTTCCTAGCAAGTTGGAAGCTCTTTCTCTCCCTCCTGTAGTTAGTGAAACTCTACTGTTATGTAACCCTCACTCCGAGGAAGTGAAGTGATCATTTCAGCCTCCTGCAAAGCCAAGACAGATTACATTCATTAGTACTTTCTCCTCGCATCAGCTCCCAACTTCCTCCGAGACTGCATTCAGGTGGGTGGTAGCTGACCTACCTTCTTTGAAATCACTTCATGATTGGCGGGTCAAGATGGTGCCTGGTGCACGGCTCCCCAGTTTCCCAGAATAGCTATCTTTAGAGAGTGTTTTTTTTTCTTCTCTTCTTTTATGGATGCTCATAACTTCCTTTCATTCAGAGGGAGAGCTGACTAATGCTACTGTCCTTATACCATACACAATTATCTAATTAACTCTTTCCTAGTTTCTATACAGTGTACTTACTCTACACAACCTAGAATCCTCTGTAGTCTGATAACTCTATCAACTTAGAAAAAGCAAATTAAAATAGGCAAATGCCTTGGAATCATTTGAATCTAACTTTAAAGTATTCAATAATATACCTTAAATTATAAATTAAATAATAATAAAGCTAATTTTATAATTAAGTATAGTAATTAATTATAATTATTTACTAATACCAGGGCAGGATAGATAAATAGAGAGAAACTCTTTGGAAGCTCCTCTGATTGAGATTAAAATTTGAGTTATTGCAGAAACATACCTGAAAGCTGACAAAGGGCAGAACAAGACCTCTCGGATGAACTGAAATGCGAGAGATGCCCTTGAAATAAATAAATACTATCTCTAAGTCATAAGCTGCCCTCAATAAGAGATTTGTAAAATGCAAAGCTTTGACCTGCAGAATGGGGCGAGGGGGTGAGGCCGTGATTATTACTAATAACCTGAACCAGACACCAATAATCCTTTACTTACAGTAGTGGATCAGAAAGGGAGAAACTGAATAATAACAGGTCATACTTTCTTCCCACAAGTGCCATTTTTGTGACCTTTCTCACAATCTTCCCTGGTGGGCACCATATTGGATACCTTATCTAAGTAAAGGACCTCAGTGACAAATTTCAGAGCTGAGTTCCATTCACCCTAAGTCAATAGCAAATTTGGAACTGAGAGTCACTTCTTTAAGTCTAGAGGGAAAACAGATCTGGTCACTCCCTTAGTCTACATTCCTGGATTAATCAGATAGTTTTCTCCCCATGTCCCCCATTATAGACAATTAGCAACTGGCCCCCATTGCCTGCTAGGCTCTGTGATAGGGGCATCAGACTCCTCTTAAGCCTGTCTCCCCACCTCTCATGGAATCTTCAGCCACACCCAGGATTATGTGATCGCAGGGTAACCTAGTAATGACCTTGAACCCAATTTACTACTTAGGTCTTCTCAGTATGAAAGCAGTTTCCAGCCACTCAATATCTTGAACCCCATAACATTCACAGGTCTGCTTGAATTTGGTATGTAATTTTAATATGGATTTAACTGTATATGCACTTCTTGGCACCCTCTGAGTCTACTTTAACTTTAACCACAGGGGTCCCGGATATGTCTGTCTCAAATTCTGAGTCTCTCAGGGTTTACAGGCTTTGATGATACTCTTGCACTCCAGGTTATACCCTATTAGAACTTGAAATAGAGGAATTACTAGGAACTGACTATTGCACAAGAATGGCCATCACCCAGGTCTTCTCAACCTGTGGGTTAAACGTTTTCTTGTTTTATTTGTTTTAATTTGTGTTTATTGAATCTGTCATTAAAAATGAAAAAAAAACTGAAGAAGCTAGTCCCTTAGGTGTCATCTGTCTATTCCCACACATGCAGCCTGGCCACACATGGCGGCCACAGTGGACAAGAGAAGGCTTGGCAGGCCCCACAGACCTACAGTAATCCCTCTGGCTTGGCCTTAAGGAGCTTGGTGAAGTTCTGCAACATATGGATGGCTGGAGGCCCAGGGCATCCATCACGTTGATCAGACAGTCGATATCAATGGCCAGGTACTTGGTGGAGTGTGGGTCAACTGGGGATTCTGTACAATGACGTCACAGTAGGGCTGTATGGTGATGGAGTCCAGTCAGTGGTCAGCCATGTTCAAAAAGCGAGCTCAAAAAGCTCGCCCCTTGTTAGGGAGAAAAGGACAGCTTCCCAACATGCAAGACTACCTCCTGAGTCACACAATAAGCTCGAGATTAAGCATTAGGGACATGATGTCCTGGCATTGGGAATTCTGAATCCTAAATCTTCCTTTGACTTCTTCATACTTTACTGGTAAGCATATCTAGGAGATTGTAAGTTAATACTCCTGTAGCAAAATGTTTTTAGTTTGGACCTGTTTTACCTTGTGAACACAGGCCTTTCAAAACCCTGATCACTTCACACCTCAGAACACAACCCATATTAGGCCATTTGAACTTGGTGCTATTTGGAAGTCACTAAACTTAGATGCAGGTGCTAAGAAGAGATCTGCTCACATAAAGGATTTTTAAGTTGGAGTCACACATCCTGAGAATGATTGGAAGAAGGAATTTTGGAAAATTTCCCCAAGAATGTAATTATCTTTGTGAAGTGAGTGGTTCATCTATGGGTTGAGAGCAGCACAATCAATGTTGAGCTTGAGTTTTAAGCTACAAAGAAGGAATTTTCATAGTTCCTATAACTGCTGAGCTGATAAAAAAAAAAGAAGGAGCTACTGGGTAGATTCTCAAGAGAGCCTCCTTAGCTAGATTATTTTGAGATTACTGCCTCTTGAGTTCTGACCATGAAAACTGTGGAGTGTTCTTCAACAGAGCCTATCAGTCAAAGAAAGTGCTTAGATTAGAAGGACAAATGGAGAAAAACATGTGACAAGTGATTTCTTACACTTCAAGATCTGGCTTGAATTTTGCCTTCTCCCTTTGGAAAGAGCCTTTATCATAACAATATATTTTGTTATATTGTTTGTCTATCTATCTCTAAAGTTCTTCATTTTTATCAAGGAGATCTCGGGAAGGGGAAATAGTATATTATTTACTTCTGTATCCTTGTAACAATCTCTTACACAAAAATATAACCTCTGTTGCTTTCCATTCCAATATATGATGAGTATTGATACTACAGGGATATGAGTTAGCAAGAATTCAAAGCTTTAATCATGAGGAATAGATAATTGCCTGCTGCCAGAAAACTTAACCTTAAGCCAACAACTTAAGGCTTTATCAGAATCATTAATGCAAATTGGCTATATTATTTCTGTTTTGTAGAAAGTTGGGTAGATGATGTGAGTTAAATGATTTTCTATTTTAATGTTTTTAGTTTGGGTGCCATATCATCCTAATGATGCTGAGGTCTCCTCTGTGCCCCTGGAATTACTGGCAGTGCTCAGGGAATTATGTCTGAATTTTCTAATGCCAGGCATTAAACTCTCTGATCCTAATTTTGATTTTTTAATTGATGTTTAGCCAACGCTCACTCACCTTCCTTTCTGCCTTAATTGTCATATTAGGAGAGGTATATAATGCAATAAGTAACAAGATAGAAAGTTCTTTTAACTTAGACTACATCATCAGTGAATCAAATAGCTCTTCATAGTAGCTGAGCTCTGTGTGACATCCCACTAATGTCACCATTCCAACACCTGGCTCCAGTTAAAGTTTCTCTATATAAAGAAGAAATAGGCTATTGGCAAGGAACTCAAATTGATACAGATTCTTTTCATTCATCATAGTAGCCTAGAAGAAACAGTTCTGCCTAGCTACAAACAGCTCATTAATATGTTTCTTTATAAGGCAAAATGTATATAATATCAAAGGACACCATGTTTTTCTCCCTTGTCCAATTTAATAATACATAAGATATTTGGGAAGAAGGGCATTGGGAAACTGAGAAACAAAGCTGACAAAGATAAACTTAGGCAAAATCATTAAATGCCGACCATGTTTGGGACTGTGTATCCTAAACTGAATATGCAGTGAAGACAAAAATACTGAATAGACTTCTGCAGTCGAAGAATTTTAATTCCAAACTGAGAGTCAAGCAAACAAAAGACCTTAAAAACTTAACAGGTCTGAAAGGTGAAGCTGTGCAGATAGTTGATTGAAGGGCATTATCATAACATAGAGAGCTAGAGATAAGCTAATTGACAATAGCAGTCAGCAAAGATGTGATCAAAGAGAGTTTTTAAAAATATTTTTTAGAAAATCTGAATCCCAGGAAGGAACAATGATGAAATGTTATTAGGAATAGTCTATACAGGGGAAAGTTAGTCCCAACTTTTTTGCTATATAGAGTTTAGCACTGAGTGGCAAATGAACAGGAAGTGGGTCATTTCTGTAAAATGGTGCAGTCACAGAGGAGAAGCGTGTTATTAAACATGTAGGAGTAAGGAGGATTGACTGGAGCATATTTTTGAATGCAGGACAGATAGTCTTGGATTTGATGGAAAACAATTACAGGAAATCGCAGCCGGGTGACATAATCTGATTTATGTTGATGACTGACATAATTCCGTCTTCCAACCACGATGCATTTCTGAACCCCCAAAATAGAAAGCAGGATGACAGATATCTGTGTGAGAGCCAAAGACAATATCAGATATGAAAGGTGCTAAGCTCTACTTGATTTCAATAGGACTGTCAGAAAAATATATTGTTACTGAAAAATGCCAGGGTTGGCAAAATGTAGCATGTCTGCAAAGCTAAAGAAAAACTGCAGGTGAATAAAATATGATCCTAGGGTTCACAAGCTCAAGTAAACCCGATAAAGGGCATATAAACATAGAGTAGCAGACCTTTGACTATCAATTAGACTTACGAAGCATTTCAGTGTTCACCTGAGTAAAAAACTGAGTCAAGGTTAAGTCAAAAATACAGATATGGCTTATGGTCTTCTGAGCCAGATATGGAACTAGGTGGAGAGATGCGATGCTGGTGAGACACTTTGTTTCAAGATATGAGGTGCAGAAGTCATAAGTTCAGTCAATACAGAGGAACATTCTTCTTTGGAACTTCAGCATTGCTTCATAAAAAAAAATAGCTACAGATTATTCCTTAATACAGATCTGAGTTGTTCAAAAAGTGCCTTGCCTTATTTTAGACCCTGCTTGTAATGGTTCTCAAATTCAAATAGAGATCCTCAGTGTGAACTGACACCCTTGTTCTATCTACTAGCTTTAGGTCTCCAAGTAAAATTTTATTGGAAGTTAATATGTGCACTGTAAGAATCTATATTTGATTATTATTCATTTAGATACATCAGATTGGGAATATTCTAAAATATTTGCCGACATCTTCCATCTCTGTACCTATATCTAAAACATAGTTTACATTGAAGTAATTTACAAAAATGTGAGGGTAGAAGAAGATAGGTATTTATGACAAAGCATGGGTTTCTCCTAAGGAGAGAGAAAATGTGACATTTTATTTAATTCTCAAGAACTCTAAAAACTTTAACATTTTATATAATTCTCAAGAAGTCTAAGGTTCCAAACCCTCAAAAATAAAATAAGTGGGAATGTTTCCAACCTGGGAGTTTAATGTCTCTATTAAAGTTCACTAGGGGGAGGGAGGAAAATAGGAGAGTAATGAAAACAAAACTGGGTATGTTGAAGTTGAAGTAATAAAACATGTTTAGAATCATCTGGAGTTGGAATTGAGGAAAACTCATTAGATGTTTCCTCGTATGTGACATATATTCACTAAACACACTCCCGATGGTGATAATGATGATGATAGTGACAATTTAACAATGATGTGTGGATAAAGAAGTTGGGTATAGAAAGTTGCTTAGAACATTGGGATCTTGTTATTTTAACCTGGGTGTTCCATATGGTCCACTAAGTCAAAAAGGATTGATTTCTAAGTGCAGAATCAGGAATTACCCCTGTGGATATGCAGGTGTGGCCCCTAAAGAAACAAACAAAAAACAAAATCAAGCAAAACAAAGACATATTTAAAATAAAAATATGCCTTTAAAAATACATAACATTTCCATGACTAAAAATAAATAGATATTCAGACACAACAAAGACCAGATTTAATAATTATTGAGGATGTCTGGGTAGGGCAATGATGGCACAATAACACTGGGAAGATTTGATTAGAGCAAAGTTAATTAATACATTATTATGTATTTATTTCATAATTTACATATAGTTACCATTATTTCGATAACATTACCACACGTATAATCAGGAGTTTTACATTTTTTTTCATTTTTGACTATGATCTTCTAGCTCACTAAAAATAAAATGTAATTTATTCAAAGGTTAATAAATGTTAATAAATTTTCACCTGAAATGTCAATTTCAATATGTGTAAAATAATAAGATTATAATTATTCTCAATATGTTATGAAACCATTTTTTCTTTTTATATATTTAAGCTGACCGAAATTAAAAGATAAATGAAAGTTTAAATAATTTATATTTTGTCATGATAATGTCAATAAATTTAGTGTTACTTTATTTTTTTTTAATTTATTGTGGGCAAAGTGAATTACAAATCTTTCACAATGATATTTAAGGCACATAGTAGTATTGAATGAGTGGCATTCTCACAATGGGTGTTTTTAAATTATTTCTAGTGAACATATTTTGAAAGTAAAATTTTTCAAGTGTAGCTTTCAAAGTAAATGTAGTTGTAAAATTCAATAAGTAACACTCTTGCACATATTATTTTGACTTAGTTCAATTTATCATTGTTGTTTTGGGACTATACCTGGTGGATTTCACTGTCTACTCCCAGCTCTAAGTTCAATGGTCACTCTAAATGGTTCTTGACAAATCTGGTGATGCCCAGGGAACCATGTGACTCTAGGGACTGAACTTGGGCTACTAGATACAAAACAATCAGTCTATTAAGCTGAATTTCTAGCCCCAAAGAGTGTCACATTTAGAACAACAAATAAATAAATGTAACAGTTATGCAGACTATTTGAAATTCCAGAGAGTTCCATAAATTCTCTTACATGGCCATTAAGTGCAAATTGCATGTCAATTAAAATACTACAAAGTGCAACTTTTACCAGGAAGAAAATAAGTTAAAGGGATCATTGGTAAAACTGGGAATATGTATATAATTCATAATCAGTGGTGCTTTTATCAGAATAGCTTTCACTTCTTCCACTTTCACCTCTAAAGCAAAGACAGAGATGAAGTAAACCCAAAGTAATTAGAAGTTGAACCTAATGTAAGAAAATGTAAGAAACTAGTTAGTGGTAGAAAAGTCTTGTGAATGCCCCCTATCTTTGCCTAAAAATTAGAAGTGATGCTCTTATATTTGCAATTTTATTAAAGTATACTCTAGGGATCACTCTATGAATTAGTTTATTAATCACTCATGTGTATATACCAGTTGGCAGCTCACCATCCCAAAACTGATGTTTCTATGTTCTCTATTCCGATAAAAACTGCTTCTTTTGATTACATACAAGATTATTTACCTTTTTTTATTTGTTTGGGGGATATGAACTCACTATTTTCTCCAGTTGCTAGACCCTGAATAAACTGTTGATTCACATGAACGATTGTCTCAAAAGCTTAGATTTATAGCATGTAAACTTAAGTTTTGGCAAAAAATTTGGTTACCACACACAGGATCTCTAAACTCCAGTTGTCTGAGTCTTTCAGAGTCTAGGTTTCAAAGAAGTTGGTGATATCATTTCATTCAGTACCCAACCATGTCCCTGACCATGGTAATAGTTATCTGATGTGGGCCAGTTAATTATGTCAGTGGATCCAATGAAGAAAATTTGGGAAACTTTCTACAACTGCCAAGACTTGAGCTTTATCTCTTCCTTCCTCTCATGGCTCCAGCTTCACCAAGCACTAAATTGGTGGAGAACAGTTTAATTTGGAATGAGCCAATGGACTCCTAAGACTACGTAGACTTAACTAACACCTCTTAAATTTTCCTCTACTCTTAGCCCCTTTTCCCTCTAATAAATGAGTACAGGCTCTCTTGTATACAGGTACATAGTTATGCAATTTAAATACTTAATGCAAATAAATCACAAATAAGTTTTTTAAAAATCCAGGTCATGAATGACGAAAGAAACTGTGGTACATATATACAATGGAATATTATGCAGTCATCAGGAGAGATGAAGTCATGAAATTTTCCTATACATGAATGTACATGGAGTCTATTATGTGAGTGAAATAAGTCACACAGAGAGAGATGAAAAATAGTCTCACTCATCTATGGGTTTTAAGAAAAATAATAGTCATCTTTGCAACAATCCTCAGAGACAATGAGAGGAAGGCTGGAACTACCAGCTCACTTCATGAAGCTCACCATAAAGAGTGGTGAGTGCAGTTATAGAAATAACTACACTGAGAACTACCATAATCATGTGAATGAATGAGGGAACTGGAAAGCCTGTCTAAAGTAGAGGTGAGGGTGGAATGGGGTGGAGGGAGATTTGGGACAGTGGTGGTGGGAATGTTGCACTGGTGAAAGGGGGCATTCTTTACATGACTGAAACCTAAGCACAACCATATCTGTAATCAAGATGTCTAAATAAATTTTTAAAAAATGAAAAGAAATCCAGGTCATTATGCAACTCCATTGTATCACAACCCTCACACACAAAGGTCAAGGATTTTGCTGTATAACTGAAATTTGTCTGTTCTCAGTAATTGGGCTCGACTTTCTGATTCATTAGATGAAGTGAATCATTGTCAGGTAAATCAATGAGCCTTTGTGTACTTTATCTTTCTTCTCCATGAAGGATTTTAATTTTACAGAAGTTATGCTTCTGTCCAGATTTTGTTCAGGACTCTCTATGCTCTCTGCATTTCTGGATTGAGTTCAGTTTTATTTGTTTCAAGTCACAATAGAGAATTCAAGCTCAGTACCATAGACATTTACTCTAGGTTTTCCATAAATTATGACATTTTAAAATAGGAAGAAACTAACTTGATGCTGCCATTCTGCTTATTCAATGCCGCATGAGCTTGGAGAGATGGGGACTCAAAATGAACCTCTATCTAACTCTATTATTTAAGAATTAGTTTTGCCAAAGATCTCATGGTTGCAATAAAATTTCAGAAACCTAGACTTTATGTTATTTTATCACAAGTGCTATTCATAGAAGAGATTACCTTGAATAGTGCAGAATGAAGGAACAGTTTTTATTATTCTCCACAAAGTTCAAAACCTAAAAGGATAGACAATTTTAACCCTTCTGCCTACTTTCTCTGCCTTAAGATACTAGTTAACAGTGATTCCTCTGTCTTCTCTAGTGCTGTTGCTACTGATTTGTTATTGCTGTCAACATTCTTGCCACTGTCTATAGAAAAAGAAGTATTGACCAACTCCCTCCTAAATACCAGGGGATACTTGTAAGTCTTTGGTTTCTGTTAACCTGTTTTGTTCACGGTTTTGTTTTGATATGTGATTTTCTAACTCTATTTAATCTAACACTTTTTAAGTATGGACATTTGTCAGTAGGTCATTTTATGTCAAAGATGCATTATACCACACTTGTGGTTCTGAAATTAGAAAATTGAGTTTTTTATGAGAGGTATATCCTAAATATTTGAGGAATTCCTTTTGTTAAGGCACAGATTTTGTGGGGATTGTTGTTGTTTTGTTGTTGTTGTTGTATTCTGGTTTGTCCTCTGAGAAATGTCAATTTTATATTTTAGAAGTGTTACTATTGAGCTATAACATAAAGACAAATTCTAAGGGAATTCTAAGGGAAATTCAGATGTTCCTTTACCCGCCAGCTTAATGGGCCACACTAGGGTTAAGCAACCTGTAAGTGTGTGTTATAAAGTCCATAGTTTGGTAAATATGTCATCCTTTACTGGAATAAGCTCTGTTGGTGTAATGGCATTTGGACTTGGACACGTCCCTTGGATACTCACACTGTAATGACAGTCGAACCTGGACATGTCTTCTGTTATGCCAGGTATAAAAAGGGAAGAATTGGAGCATTGTGCGGAGAAAATATATTAACCAGAGCAGTACCTACCTGTCCACTGGTGTGGGGGAAGACAGAAGATAAAGAATCAATGAGACGTCATGCTGCTTGCTTTTTTCTATCACTTTATCTCTATTGAATCTGGGACTATGGGCCTCCCCTGGTCACCTTACAATGTTGAACTTCCATTTCTCTCGCCACCTCTCTCAGGCACCCCCAGATGGTGACAACAGGCTTCAGACTCCAGGAGGAAAAAAGAATACTCGGTTACTATCTATCTCCCTCTTTACAGCCTCTCTTTGTCTCTCAGTCCTGGGTTAGCAGTCACTACAAGTTAGTGTACCTACATGGAATCTTGGCCCCACTCCAGCCACCCCGCCCCCTGTGCCTGCCATTCTAGGGACCCTTATAACCAAGCAGCAGCCAAACAACAGGTGATCTTACAGCCAGGTAATTGCAGCCTGGCAGAACCTCTGTGGCATGGAGGAAAGGCCACATGGAAATGGAAAATGAGTGTGATTCTACAAAAAACAACCGTTTTCTAGATAATTATATTTCCACAAAATTAGGAAATCATTGATATTATTCAGTCAGAGAAAGATTTTCATAAGTTTGAGCAGAGGAGAGTGATTACTTATAAGTACACATGTCATAACTCTTTTTTGAGGCTTGAATGGTTACTTTGGTAGAGTTAAATTCTAAAAAAACTACATGCTACAGAATTCTTAAACGTATTTGTATCCTTACTGAACATAGGCACAGGGAGTTTAATCTATCATTGTTTATGAAGAGAAGGTATTTTAGTTCATGTCCCTGTGTGGAGATTATTTTCAATGACTCATAATCATATTTTAGGTGTTTTGATTCTAACTATAAAGAGCCCTTATTTTCTAGATTTGGCAGTGATTTTCTGAACTAGCATTTCCAGTTTTGCTTTGTTGGTTTTTGGCTTTTTAGTGGGGAGTCACACTCAGCAGTGGGGGGATTACTCTTGGCTCTGTGTTCAAGGATCACTTCTGTTGCTGTTCACGTATCATATATGATGGTGTGAACTGAATGCAGGTTGGTCATGTGCAAGGGAAGTACTCAATATTCTGTGGTATCCTTCTTCCCCATTTCCAGTTTACTTTCCCCCCCTACTTCCATTGATCAATAATTCAGAGAGCTCACATCTAAGGGTGATCTGACTTGGATACTGTCGAGGACATCAAGGACAGTATAAAGCCAGGACAACTTGTCATTTTAAGATATATGAATAGATTTTCAATCTATGCCCATTTCTTTTTTTCTTTTTCTTTTTCTTTTTTTTTTTTTGGTGTGCTGTAGCTCCTTTGGGTGGATTGATCTATAAAATAATGGTACAAAATAACTTCCTAATAATGGGATTTCTCAAGAAATTCACACAAAGTGGAATTGTAAAGAAAAAAGCATTTGCTACTATAAAATATACCTTGGATAAAAATTCAATTTCATGGGATAGGTCCTAAAGGACCATTGTTTGGTTTTATAGGGACATTTTCAATGACCCTCCCCCTGCTTTTACCTTGATAATCTCATTTTTAAGGAACTTTCTAGATCTTAGCCAGTACCCCATTCTTGAAATAAACACTTGAGAATAGGAGCTAAAAATAATAATCAATGTCAACCAGATTTGACTCAATACTACAAATTTTATGTAGATTAATGGATGGGTTAACAATAAGATTGAAGAAATTTTTTTGAGGGGGGCACACCCGTTTGATGATCAGGGTTAGTCCTGGCTAAGCACTCATATATCGCCCCTGGTTTGGGGGGACCATATGGGCCACCGGGGCATCAAACAGCGGTCACGTTCTTTCCTTGGCTAGCACTTGCAAGGCAGACACCTTACTTCTAGCGCCACCTCATAGGCCCTGAGATTGAAGACGTTTTCCTAGAGAGCATGAGTTGAATTTAACATAACATCAAAACCAGTCATGTTAGTGATGATTAAAAGCCAAGTTAGAATTAGTGATATTAAAAATGTAGAGCATAGGGGCCAGAGAGAGAGCACAATGGTAGGGAAGCCAACCAAGGAAGACAGTGGTTTGAATCCTGGCATCCCTTATGGTCCCCTGATCTCAGTCTCTGAGTGTAGAGTAACCCATGAGCACTACCAGATATGATGCCCACCCCCCAAATGTAGAGCATAGCCATCTTATCTTTTCCTAAATGGTAAGATGATAAACACCTTAGTCAGAAATATTATTTTACACTTATATCAATAATATTCTTCCAGAGACAAGATCTTGAGAGAATTTATTGATAGCCCAGTGCCAACCAGTTAATAATCCACTCTTCCAAAAATTGTTTCTATTTTCACCTTTCTATAATTTACAAAGTATTTCTTGTGACCATGAAAATATTATTTGGGGGGGGGGATGAGGGTGACATGAATTCACCACACTCTCATGTGTTAATCCTTAAACTTGTTTTCCTATCAACTTTTGTTTGATTGAATATTGCCCTTAAGAAGACAAGTACTCAGTCTGGAGCAGTGGCACAGAGCAGTAAGGCTTCTGCCTTGCCAGCACTAGCCAGAATGAACGGTGGTTCGATCTCCTGGTGTCTCATATGGTCCCCCAAGCCAGAAGTGATTTTTGAGCACATAGCCAGGAGTAAGCCCTGAGCATCACTGGGTATGCCCCCCCCCAAAAGAAAAGAAAAAATGAAAAAACAAGTATTCAAAACAATTTCATTAATAGAAATACAATCTACAAAACATTTTATGTATTGTTTTGTATATTTTTATCATTACTGTTTCAAAGAACAGAACACTCCCTTTAGTTTTAAACTGTATTAATTACAAACTTCATTGGATATTTCAAGTTATAACTTTCAATAAGTTGTCCAGAGAACTAGGTTACTGATTTCTCTGTTTAGTAAAAACTTAACTACTGTAACCAACCTAGCTATCCAGCTACCAATATATCAACATGAACAATATATATTTATATACATCTGTATATGCATATTTTAAAAATATTGCCATTTTGTTGTATATGCCTGTATGTATGTGAGATATCATGTAGATTTTTATCTAAAGAAATTTGGAATAAATTGTATTTGGTTATATAAATTATAGTCTATTGAGCTATTCAGTTCTTTTTTTTTTTCAGGCAAAAATGTCGCATAGACAGTAAGTGGACAAATGTGAATACAGTTGATTTGACCTATAGCATGTCATATTGGGTCAACTAATGATAGTAGTTCACTACAAATAATCATATCATGAGGCATTTACTTTGCCTTGGAAATATTATAACTAATATAGATACTAATGACAAGTAATTACTAAGTGAAAATGCCTAATGTATAGCATTTGTTTTTAGGAGTGTCTGAAATAGGGCATGATGCAGCTATGAGACTTGAATTCAATTTCCCAGGTGACATATTTGAGTCACAATAGACCCTCTATCTGACTAGGAAATCAGAACATAAATTTTGTTTCAATTACTTAAATAAATAAAATAAGATTTCTAAGACACATTTTTGTAAATGACTAAGATATAATATTTTTCTTGTTTGGTTAATATTTTAGCAGGTGTGGAGAATATATTAATATTTTTTTGTTTTGGGTCACACCCAGGAGCACGTAGGAGCTACTCCTGACTCTGTGCTCAGATATCATTTCTGGCAGGCTCGGAGACCATATAGGACTGAATCCAGGACCATCCTGGGTCAGCATCATACAAGGCAAAAGCCCTACCATTGTGCTATCATTCAGGCCTCTAGCTTAAATATTTTTTACAAATGTTATTTTCTGTCTTTTCTTGCATTGAAATCATAACAATGATTATGTAAATAAATAACACATGAAGAATTATTTGGATGACAAAACAAATCTTTAATCACACACAAAAAAAAAAACCCACCAACTTTGAACCTTGCTTTTTAAATTTTAATTGGTTTCCTGCATTATTTTCAAAATGTGGTCTTTCAAGATACTTTGTCATTAGCTTGTAACACATACTTCATTTGGAGTTAATATATTTTAGATGCACTCCAAGTTTGGAAATAATCTTTTCTGATTTAACGATAATATATGGTATTTGTCATTGAAATGTGCATGCAGGTGTGCTGTATGCCAACAATATGCAACTGGCATTAGCATTAATCATATATTTAAATTTGGCAGATGCTAGATTTTATAGCAAGTCTAAATTACTACATCAATGCAAAAGTCAGTCATGGAAGTTCTTGATTATTTTTCTGTGTGACAAATTGTTATGTTGTTAGAATCACTAAACACAAGAATGTGTGTATTGTGTATTGAATTTGACTTCTTTGTTTCCCTATCATATATTCCCATCAAGTGATAATATTGCCTTAATATCTGTTTTCTTTTCATATCCATATTCTGAACATACCTTCCAACCTAAAATAGAGATTTTCAGTCGTAATACTGGGAATTCCTTGTGAGCAGAAAATATAACATCTATTTTGTAATTCCTATTGTCCTCTAGCTTACTCTGATCTACCTCAAAAATAAAAACAACTTCCTGTAATTTATATTCTTTCAAATATGTATCCTATAAACTCCCCAAACATTACTGCTATGTAATTTTGCAAAGATTTATCTTGACATAGTTCTCACATAAATGAAATCTCACTTTTGGGTAACACTTTCATGTAGCACTCAAAGAAGGTTGATAGATGATGTTAACAAATGTTAAGATGGTAATACATGGAAAAAAGAAATCAAACAATCCATTTATTTAATAAATATTTATTAAACATTTGTTACATGAAATGTGTTAAGAGGTATTTCAGTGTCCAGATAAAAATTGTGCACAGATGGATATTACAATGAATACAAAGTTCCAATGCCAACAAAATTAAAATTTCAAGTATAAAAATGAATTGCAGTTCATTGTATGATGTTTTCTCTGTGTTAAGAATGCTTTGATGTGTTTCATAGACTCTAATTAATTCACTTCATGAAGCAATCCTGAGACATTTTCAAAAGACAAAACATCCCTATAAAGATGTTATTTCCTAGTGTGTTAGAGATTCTTTCAAGTTTGTATCCCCATTGTGTTGGTACCTGAACTCATGCTTTAACTGATTATTTTATATTTCTTAAGGCATTTTCAGCTACTAAAATGTAAAGCAAACTTTGAATCAGGTAAGTATATTGAATATGAATAGCACATTGTATGCTTATTGTTTTTCATGCTTAAACTTTTAATTTGAAATAGCAATAAAAGTTCAAGGCAATACTGCTTGTCTAAAAGAACATTGAATATGAATATTCTTCCATTTTATTATATTCTATAGAACCATGTGATTTAACAATAAACTAGGTGAAGGACAGAAACAACTCGGGCATAGTGGCTGATGAAAATGATTGTGTGGTCCCCCAAACCATTATCACATGCTTTCCTGAGGGTCAACATGAGGGTGAGCAGGCCCAAGATCTCTTGCACGCATCAATCCTTTGGTCAGTTCCCTGACAGGAACAAATATTTGAATGAAAACTTGTCAAAAACAGATTCATGAAATAAGGCTAGCAGAGTAGTAAACAAACATACTGGAGCATATGTCAAATATCTGATTTGAATGACAGACTATTCTGGGTCTTCTAAAAAAGAATATCTTTTCAAAACAGGTGAAATCAGTACAAATTAACGAGCTTGGAGATTGAAGGAAATCTGTCATAAATTGAGATTTCTATCAGATTCTTTTTCATCTTCTGTTTTGCATCTTCTGCTAAACCTATTCAATCAATTCCTCATTTAGAACAATAAAATTACCTTTGACATTTGATGTGTATCTCTGCTAACAGTAGACTAGATGTTTTGTTTTCTGTTGCTGATTTTTATGTGGGATGTAAAAGAAATTTGACTCTTAATATTGTTCTCAGTACCTACACACTACATATTGAGTTTATCATTGCCTATAAAGCAAGGACCAATGGCTCGAGGAGGAAGACATGAAAAAACAAATAATCCATGTTCTCTGTGCACACATAACACAAGATTCAGTATAATATTTTGCCTCTGTAACAGTAGATACAGTATACAATTTTAGAACTTCCTTGATAAATCTTTTTTCTATAGAGTCTTTCATCATGTGTCAAGTAGAATTCTAGATCTGTGAGAAGCAAACTGTGTACATACAGGGGAATTTAATCAATTTTCCTTTTTTGGGGGTGGGGGACACCCAGTGACGCTCAGGTGTTACTCCTGGCTATGCGCTCAGAAATCACTCCTGGATTTGGGAGCCCATATGAGACTCCAGGGATAGAACCAAGGTCAGTCCTGGGTCAACAACATGCAAGACAAATGCCCTACTGCTGTGCTCTCACTCAGGCCCCTAATCAATTTTTCTTAAGCTAAGTATGGTCTCTTTCTTATGGCTTCTGTGTCTCATGATTACTTTTTATTTGGGGGTCAAAGCTAACATGGTATATAATAGATTCTTTAAATCCCTATGTGAACACTCAGACTTTAAGATGTTGCCTTTTAACAATGCTGATGATTGGGCTCATACCAAGATTTTTTTTTACAAAGAACAGTAAAAAAAAAAGGCTTCACAAGATTGATATTAAAACAGGTTTAAAGACATTGGGAGCTACCAATACAATGAGAATGAGCAGGGTTGAAGTTTGACAAAGAAAGTACACTTATGTTTGCTTTTCCAATTAAAGTTATCGTTGATTTTAAAAGTGAACAGAATACAACATTCAAGAGTTTTAACAAAGCTGAAGGAAAAAAAATAAAATTCAAGGTTAACCCTGGAGAAAAGAACTGGTAAAAGCTCAGGTCAGGAAGAGAATATAGAAGACCTTGTCTCAAAGGCCGGGATGAACCAGAAATACATGCCCTCACATGGAGATCAAAACTAGCTTTGAATGATTTTAATTTCTGATATGATTAATGTGATCTGAAGTGTCCTGTCTTTTCCAACTTTCTTTCTGAAGTTGAAATCTTCCTACAGAAAGACACCCACATACTGAGATTATCAAAATAATCCGAATACAAGGAGAAAAGATAAAACCACACCAATAGAGAAGAAAAGGACAATGTCTGGGGAAAAAAGGGAATCTATTTTCAAGCATGGATTTTTAAATTATAATGATTAATATACTAATTAACAGAAATAGGGACAAATGACAGAAAAATAAACAGAATATAAATCTTGCTGATTTATGAAAGTCAAAATTAAATACTTAATTATACATGTTCGTATCTCTAATAAACACTTAGAAAACAATATGCAGCAAGCAACATTTATCATACAAGGAGGAATGATAAAGTGAACTTTGGAATTCAGTGGAATTAGAAACTCTTGTTCTTAAAATAAGTTACAAGAAGAGTTGAAATGAAAACCACAGAAAACAAGGCAACAACTTGAGAACTAGAAGCTCTCCTAGTTCTTATTTTTGAATATTTAAAAAGATAGATAAAGAAGTGATTTGTAAAAGACAAACCGTAAAAAAAGAACAACACATCTCTCAGATATTTGATGAAAGGGAATATCCATATAAATGGCAAAGGATGTAGAAGCCACTTTCAACAAACAAAACCAATAAAAGAATGAACAGCTGAAGACTGTTTAAACAGCTAAGTAAACCTTCAGATAATGACTTAATGACTCCAGTGTAAAATATAATAATCTTAACAAATTTTATTTTGCTATAGATTTTTTCATTAGTTTTATTACCACTTAGTTGTTTAAAAAGGTATGTAAAGTGAATTATCTTGTGCCTGACAAGGGGCAAGCTACAGAGTAGGTGGACATCTGGGGACAATGGTGAAGAGAATTTTACTATGCTGGTGGGATTGGTGTTGGAAAATGAACTAGCAGAAAGAAATATTTTATGAACAACTATGTAAATCATGGTGTTTACATAAATTAATAAAATGTTTAAACATTTTTTGAAAAATGTACCTGTATTATTAAAAATTATTATTTATTATTATTATTATTAAAATTGTTTAAAATGTACATATTATTACTCCAAAACAATAATAAAAATAAGCTCTGTGGAGTTGGTCGCTTGAAGTAGAGGTCTGTGGAGATCTAGAAATGAAAGGGCTCTTTCCTTTTCACCCAAACTTTTTATATGAGAAAAAAAATCACACCTGGAAGGTGGAACCATATAGTTTCACTACCAATCAGAAGAGCTAGATTCAAAATAATTACGTGCAATGAGAAACAATGTGGATGTTTGATTGATGTAGAAACAGGCAAATCACATAATCCCACACGGTACTACAAAGTCAGAAACAAAATTTATGGTCCAAGCTTTGCGTGTAAGAGCCTGGTATTTTGTCCTCAACATTCCAAGTGGCTTCAAACATTATACTGGGAGCAGCCATGAAACAATGTTAGGTATGACTCGAAAGTAAAGAAAGCAGGGATCAAAGTGTCTGTGTTGCATGTGGGAGTTCCAGGTTATTTTCTGGCACATTTTACTTTTCCTTATATTGTTATGGATGATCTAAGCACAGAACATATATTATCCCCCAAGGATTTCTACCTAAAAGTCAAATATATATAAGCAGGTATATAAAAATAAAAAAATGAATATGCTGCAAGTTGTATATATCAACAATGTCAGACCAACTGAAATTCTCAGACATAAACAAAAGACTCTGTAATAACATCTTTCAAAAACAAGCATAGATTTCTAAATTTAAGTCTATATATTATCATACGAAGCAATAAAGACCATACAGTACATTTAAAATAATTTAATTTGAAATTAAAATGTTTGAGGCCTTTGCTGTACTGCACTTGGCCAATTTATGCAAAATACAAAATCAACCATAATATTACTTCCAAAAACATGATATTGATGTTGATGAAATGTTTTATTCAACACAATGCTAAAATGAGCCAACTTGGCCAATATCTTCACTTTCTTGACTAGTTATTTTGAGAAAGAGAAAATTAAGGATAGCATGAGCTGACTCAGTCAAATAGAATTTGCAAAATGTTAAGTAGCAAACATATTAAACCAACTATAATAATAAAAGTTCAAGAATTACATGTTTAATGATACATTAGTATAAAATTATAGTACTTATAATTAAATATCAATGAAAACACTACAATATCTGATGTATGAGATGTAGTTATCACTTAAAAGAAAATTTGTAGCCCTAATATAAATATTGGAAAAGATTAAATGTTGAAAGTGATTATGCAAAAATTGCTCCTAAAATATGAATAGCAGAGGAAGTGGTAGATAGATAGGCAATATAAGGAAATAAACAATATGCATGAACAAAAAAGAATGAAAAAATTTATAAATTAATATAGCATTGAGTCAACTGCTAGCTCTTTGCAGACCTACTTTTTTGCATTATAGAGAAAACAAAAATTCTAATAACAAATATAGGTACAGAAGTATATAAAACAAAAATATTTCTACATAGTAGACATCTATAAATGGTCATATGGTTCATTTGCTTTGGAACATTTTGGAATATTTGGAAAACTTTCACAGATTCCTCACCAGAATTATATAAATTAGATGACAGTTTTTTGATATGACAGCACTGGAATTTTAATGTAATGAGTATTAATGACAGTACTCAGGTGTATACCTAAGTATACCTCAAACTCCTCAAGTTTCATATATGTCTGTGATTAGTTGGTTAAAATGCATTAATTGCAAATAAAAGAAAAATATGAGTCAGTAATAAGTAAAACTATACAAAAATCAAATATTACATTTATGTATTAATAATAGTAAATAATAAAAACTCCATATGATATTTTGCCTTAGTTTTGGTTTTCATATGCTGCAGAATTAATTGTATTTTTTATTTTCCTGATTCACATATCCATACCCTACACTCAAAGTGATGGTAGTTTTGAAATGGAGTCTTTGGAAGATAATTATAGTTAACTTATATCATAAAAAGGCCCCTTATGATAAATTCATGACTCATAAGATGAGAGTCAGAACTCTATTTTCTCTGTAAGAACACAGAAACAATGTTGTTGTTTGTCAGACAAAAATATCTTGATCTCACCCAGGGACGCCAACAACAACAACAAAATCTTACTGATACTCGATTTTAGTACCATAAACTAAATGGCAGCCTTTATATCCATAATAAAATAATCACCAGCAGCTTAAAATTCTCAGTCTAGGGCAGCATGACCTGATATAACCACCAGAAACCAAGAAAGAGAAATGAAATCAGATATAAGTAATTTATTAGGAAATAAGCGATTCAGGTGATAAACTAGAAGCCAGAGAGAAGACACATGCAAAAGAAGAAATTTGTTTGTACAAGATTGATTATCAAGTAGTATACTCTGAAATTTAAACGTATGAAAAATTGTAGACATCAGTCTAATCCATGTCCTGCAGTTATATTACGTTTATGGTACTAAAAGGTAGAATATTTATACAACAATTTCTTAAGGATTATTGCCAGGGGATATTGTTTCTGAAGAATAGAATCTCCCTGGCTAGTGAATCAAGAAGCGTCTCAAATCAAAAGCTTTCCTATCGAGAAAAGAAAATTATGGGCCCCAAATATAAGTTATGCAAAGATGATTATCACCCAGGGATTATATTAAAAATGGAATTTGCATTATTTCTTTGACATAATCATATCTTCATTGGACCAACACTTTTTGTTAAGAAGCAATTGCATAGAATAATCACAGCGTTAATGTTATTTTACCCACACATCATTTATGGTCTTTATAAGAGTTCATCTTTATTTTATTCTCTCCAAATAACTCAACTCTATTATAGAATGATTTTGCATGCTACTTAATAATTAAATTACATAATTACTATAACAAGAGCATTTTGTGCCAACAGATTTGGAAATAAAAGTTCTTGGCTCTTGGCAGAGTTAGAAAATGGCATAAGACGTGCATGGCATTGTGCCTAGAAGTATTCAGTGTGCAGTGAGCTTTAAGTAGTGCATTTCCACAGGGAAAGAAGGTCATTGCTTAATCTAATAAATCCGGAAAATGAAGGTAAATAAAAACAACTTCTGGCCTATAACTATTAATTTGGAAATACGTTTTTATTTTCCCCAGAAATGGAAATTTGGAATGGAATTAAGAAAGTATAGAACTTCTTGGTACTTATGATTTTTTTCATGATGACATTTTACACACAAAATGAAATATACATTAAAAAACTTTAGTTTTCTTCCTCTAAACTAGATCATTCAATCAAAATATACTTAACATTTCAGAAAGTGCGTTTGTGGGATTTTTTGTGAAATTTGAATATCATTTGTTAGGTTAGGTTAACTGTTCTCTAAGGTTCCCTGATCCTTCAGATTCCCTGATTAAAAAACAAAAACAAAATTTATAACAACTCTCATTTCTCTTCCAAGTGCCCTTTAATTCCACTGAGATTTTTTTAGGGAACTGTCTGCATACTTAGTGCTTTGGGAATTAGGAGCGTGGGCAAATCAAATCTATGTAGTTGCTGGGCCCTTTAGCATGATATATTATTCTTCTTTCCTGCCAACATTAAAATCTTGAATATCATCCCTCTTCCCTTAAAGAAATCTTGGTATGGATTCCAAAAGAAACTAGCTTAGTCTGTTGAAAGACAGGATATTGTAATCTGCATATGTATACCTGTAATCAATTCTCCTTTCATGGAAAGAAATATAATTCATGCCACATAACAAAGTTAAGTGTCAGCACCTTTTACTACTGCTAGGAACACTTTGGTAGATCATTACCAAATGCAAAGTGGCCATTAAATAAGTGTATTTATTCCTACTGCTGCCAGATAAGTTATTCTACAAGACATTGATATTCCTGGAGTCACTTAATCCAGATCTGAGATCTTTATTTAGAGTTATTTATTGATAGTTATTTATATACTTATTTATAGTTATTTACAGCTGCTGTGTTGTCTTTCAAACAAATTACTACTGTTCCAACTGGCCTGCAGCTGGCATAGAGAGGGCTACTTATGAAACTTGAATTGTATTTTTACTGAGTTTTTAGTTCAACAGGATATGCTGACTTTATTCATCTTATATGTGTTGAGCATGATATTTTATAACAGTTATTTATATATAAATAATATATATAATATAATATATATATCAGTTAATTCCATAGCAAATAAAATACCTGGAGGACAATGAGTTTTGAGGAAGAGATATTTATCACCTGCATGACTTCACCCTAAACGATAAATGAGAAAGGCAAAAAATGAGGAATTTGTAGAGTTCAGACAAAATCATTTTTGTCAGAGGAATTTAAAAAATAATAAAAAATGAATGGGATAGAAGAAAAAGGACTTTGTAGAGCATATGAAAGATATATTCCTTAATTCCGGCGAATTCTAATACTAAGATTTAGGACTATTAACTATAGAACTATTATACTATAGAACAAGGGAGAGTCTAAGTACAATGAAGAAACCTGAAACTCAAGGGCTTAAATAGTTTTTCAAGGTCAAATGGTTTGTATAAATTCATTCTTCCTCTCTTCACTTTCTTGTGTCCTACACTACTCTGTCCTCTTTCCCTATATGGTTGCCACTTCTCTGTCAGTCAAAAGAATTCCAGAAGGAGGATGATCTTATTACTTGAATGCTCTCTTCTTTGGTTCCTCAGATGTTGTGTTAATATTTAAAATGAAAATTCTGGGTGTTATCGAAAAGTCTCTGTTTCCTTCTGGTTTACAGCATGAATTACAAAATGAGTAAGAGCCGGCTAAGCTCTGATCTCTCAACTCCAAGATGTCATGCAACTTTAATTCATAGCAGAAATAGAAATGCATATTTAGCTGTTCATTAAGAAGAATGGAAATCCACCAGATTATAGGCACAGCAAAATACAAAGATTGACGTCTTGACAAAATTTCTTTTCAGAAATGAACATCAAAAATGATGCCTTGAGCAAATTGCTTATTAATTGCTGATCAAATTTTTTTTAACTGGTTCAGCCCCAAATAAGGACACAAAATGAACTGGATGGAACAAATGTTGGTGACTTGGTTCGATTTATATGGAACTTGGTAGAAATTGAGGGAGATGACATGACATATTTTAAGCCAGATAGTGACATAAATTTAATGACTCGATTTATGGAAGGCAAAACATTTATAACATCAGGTATTATTCTAGGGACATTAACTATGTTACTCTCCATGTGATATTAGTTTTCCATCACTCCATTGAAAATTATCACAAACTTTCTGTTGAAAATATGAAAGTATTTATTTCAGAGTCATGGTTTTTCTTCCATTGTTCAGTCATTTTCATACTTAAGATTCTGGGTAAATATGGACTGAGTATTTTGCACAATTTCCCAGTTTGCGATGAAACTGATTACATAACTTCCAGATTCTCTGCTGTTGCATTCACTTCCTTCTAGATATATCACTGAGATTCTCAGTTTATAGAAACTCATTGTCATTTCATGGCCAGACACATAGACAAAAATTGTTATTTTCTTCTTTAATATCAACCAAAGGTCTTCTATATTTCTTTAATTCTGATTTCTACCATATCAGATCACTTGATCATTTTATGTTGTTCATCAAATTAAGTAAGCCAACCTAGAAAACAAAGCTTTCAGCTAAACTAGACTAATTTAGGGCCTTAATTGCATATTTTCTAAAAATTTTTACCATTACCATACTGGGTTCTTTAATTATTGTGAGATATTTATCTGATTCACCAGTTCTTCTTCCCATTTGAGGGAGTATTCAAAAACATGTACCAGATTGTAGGGCAAATAAATACTGATTCAGAGTTTAGAATACTCTGAACTTCAATTCATTGTTTGTATATACCTTAAAAAAATCTCCAAAATAATGATGAATACATGTAGATGTGAATTTAGCCAAAGTGTTTTCTACCATGATGTAGGAAGTAAATTCTAATCCTCACCAAGATGCTCAAGCCTAAATTCTATTTTTCATCTATAAAATGTTATAAGCAGGAGAGAGATTCAATGTCAGGGATAAACTAATAACAGCTAATATTGAGTCTACTATATGAACAATGAAGTATAATTATATTATTATACATGGTTATATATTATACAAATATTTTAATAATAGAGAAATTATTAAATTATTAAAACAAGTGTTGAAAATATAGGTGTGTTAGTAATATGCTGAATTAAATATTTTAACTGATGGGTTCAAGCTACATTCCATTATTCCCAGCCCTGTTGTAGAACCAATTTAGGTTAACACTCATATCCTGCCCTGTCTCTGAGAGCGGCAGGGTCACAGTCTCTGCTTCCAACTCATCTCCCTTTCTTTAAAACTGATCCCCACCATTATTTTTTCCCAGAAATCCCCTTCAATGTTTGGTATTTAATCTAGTGATCCGCTTTCTTCTAGTGACTTTTGCTTCTCCTCCAGGTGTTTTGTGCCCCATTGCTTAGATCAGGGGTTGGGGGAATTTCATGCTCAGCTGAGTTGCTCTAGGTATCTTCAGGTTCCTCTGTACTGCTGCTCTAATGCTGTTGTGTCTGCCATTTTGCTGTGGTAATTCTTCAATTTGTTTAAAAATCTTAAATACCTTTCTATTTTGCCTCGGCATTGTGACTTCAGACTTTCTCAAATAAAACAACAGAATCTAACAGGGATTTTGCTATTGGAATATAATAGCAACAGTCAAAAAATTGGTAGACACATAAGAATGCTTACAAATAGTTTTACACAAAGCTTCATAGCTTTGCTAACACTGAAATACGTTGAAACTGGAAAATTAAATGTTTCTGTTTCTTTACAGGTCTTCTTGGTTTTTCTTTACTTGCTGGGTGTTATTTTTAGATGTCCTTGAAATTTCTGATACCCTTTATATTCCAAATTAAAGCAAAAATATCAAGGATGATATAATTATCATTTGCAGAATCAATGCTGACTTACTTTTTCATGAGGGTATAATTGCTATTCAAACAATAATGTAATGTACTTTTTTGGGTCAAAAGTACAAATAATTGCAAAGGGTATAATGTGTGACAAATTGTAGCACAAAATTTGAAAATGATTATGTCACATTAAGATGTATCAAATCAAATATCTTGTAGGTTTTAGTATTTATTATCATGGATTTTACAAAGACAGAAAAAAATCAATTCCCTATAATTGGATCATAGATAATCCAGACTAGGACTAACACTATGAATGCCAAGAGAGATCTGGTAATAATCTTTTTCCTGAAAATCTGATTTAAAGCATGAGAAGGGAATCCTGGGTGTAGATATTGGTGGAACTACAAATTGGAATAAAGTGGAAACTTGAAGAAGTAAAACTAGGTTTCATATTGCCTTTGCTCATAATGTCAATGATTGAAATCCAGGGGGGTATAATTAGGCAAACATGTAAATTACCTTTTAGGATTGCATGAGAGGTAAAAATAAAACGTAGTTACTTTAAAAAGAAAGTCTCTGGTACATTTTCTGATCTGTGTTTCTGGACCAAGAAAATGTTTATCTAAAACTAAAATTGAGATATAGACCAGTTCATACAGGGACAGAAAACCAACAGTGAATCACATCCATCTCTATATTTGATTAATTTTAGGTTTTTCCTATCTGTCTTCATCTTCCATATGAAAAGGCAGAACTTCTCTGAAGAAAGACAGCCACATGCAGGGCTTCAAATTACTGCTAAAATATCTGTGTTCTAAACAAGGATCTCAAGCAGCTGTAGCATAGAGAGAAGATATGAAATTCTGGAAAAATATGTACATTTATATTTGCAAGCTATTAAAATAATTTAGATTATCAACTCGGTTATCATGAAAAATATATAAATATCATAAATTATATAGTGATATATAGATAGGTCTACATAAGTATATAGATATAAATAAATATGCACATCATGAATATATGAAAATCATAAATTCACAGGTTAGATAGCAAATTAGATATAGGATAGATTGACTAGTTGTTGAGATAGGGTATAAAACATGATACAGAAATTAATATGAAAATAGACTATAAAAGAAATAAGAGAAATAAGAGGGGCCCGGGAGATAGCATGGAGGTAAGGCATTTGCCTTTCATGCAAAAGGTCATCAGTTCAAATCCCGGTGCCCCATATGGTCCCCCGTGCCTGCCAGGAGCAATTTCTGAGCATGGAGCCAGGAATAACCCCTGAGCACTGCCGGGTGTGACCCAAAAACCAAAAAAAAAAAAAAAAAAAAAGAAATAAGAAAAGCAGGATGTCTAAAGCATATGATAGAGAAGAGGCAAACTAGGATAAAACATATTAATTCTATTAAAATTCATATTAAAATTCTATTAAGTAAATTCTATATTGGTATTCGTTAAATCTATAAACAAAGGGCAGTAGCAAAGCATCTATAAAGCTATTCAAGCAAGGTAAATATCATCAAGAAAACCACCCACTAAATCATAATGAGGAAAGTATTAAAAAATAAATAAGAAAAAAGGAAGAAAGAAAAAGAAAGATGAAAGAAAGAAAGAAAAAGAAAGACAAAGAAGAAAGAAAGAAAGAAAGAAAGAAAGAAAGAAAGAAAGAAAGAAAGAAAGAAAGAAAGAAAGAAAGAAAGAAAGAAAGAAAAAGAAAGGAAGAAAGGAAGGAAGGAAAAAAGAATGAAGAATTAAAGCACTTGATAGCATATGTAATTTAGAGAACTGATTGAAATAAAAATATCCCTAATTTCTTCTATTTATGCTTTTTCTGCTTGACTTTTTAATAATACTTAGTTTTTTATCATTACAGAATTATGTTTTAGTTTAAATATTTGCATTTATGTCTTTTTGGGGGAGGAGGGTCATACCTGGTAGCACTCGGGTTACTCATGGCTCTGAACTCAGAAATTGCCCCTGGCAGGCACTGGGGAACATATGGGATGCCTGGATTAGAACCACTGTCCTTCTGGATGTAAGGCAAATGCTCTACCTCCATGCTATCTCTCCGGCCCCGCATTTATGTCTTGTCTCATAACTTCTATAACTAGTACAACTAGAATTTTTCTGCAGTCTTTAATCTAATCTATTTTAAAACGCCCTTTTAGAATCTGTTTTTGTATGAGGTTGGAAGCAATGCATCTAATATAAGAATGTTTTAAAGTGATCTCATGATTATTTCAACATTTGAATTAGGTATATTTTCTCCACAAATTTGAAATGTGATTTGTATATTAAAAGATGAGTATTCCACTTTCATACATAAGTAAATATGTTCTATTTTTTAAGAGGAACATTTGACTATCTTCAGGACTTACTCATGGTTCTGTGCTCAGGAATTTTCTTGCTTGGTGTACTTGAGAATTGAATTTAGGTGAGCCACATAAATACAAATGCCTTACCCTCTTACTATTTCTGTAGCCCTTATAATCAAAATTATAAGGGTTTCTTACTTTTCATTGAAGTGTATATTCATATAATAATTAATATACTATATATTCATATAAAATGCAATGTAATATACAAAACCTTAAGGTAAGTTATATTTGATAGATTCTATTTATTTAATTTCTTCTTGAACTTTTCCCCTGATTGTTCATACTTCCTTTTTCAATTTAAATATAACAATGTCCTCACATGGGACCTGGAGAGATACCACAGCGGCATTTGCCTTGCAAGCAGCCGATCCAGGACCAAAGGTGGTTGGTTCGAATTCCGGTGTCCCATATGGTCCCCCGTGCCTGCCAGGAGCTATTTCTGAGCAGACAGCCAGGCATAACCCCTGAGCACCGCCAGGTGTGGCCCCAAAACCAAAAACAAACAAGCAAACAAAAAACCAATGTCCTCACATAGTTCTAATGGTATAATGAATGCTCATTTTAAGACAATATGTACTCATTCTAAAAGGGAATTGACATCTTTATGATTTTCTACATAAAAATTATCTAACCATTGGTTGTGCACATGAAATTATTACAATGTGATATGTCAATTATATTTGAATATTAAAAATCTCCTATTCTGTTGAAATATGTTTCTGACCCTCAAAGTTATTTAAAGACTCATTAGTACATAGCCTTTTTATAACTGTGTTACATATTTTAAGTGAAAGATTTTATCACATTCACATAGCAATACATCTCAATAGACTCCTTATACTTATTACATTGCTTTCATTTCATTAATTTTTGTAACTGTGGAATTCTAATAATGAGCTTAGAATACAGTGAAATAAAGGAAACTATGATATAGTTCTATATTTATTTTTTAAGGTTCAAACTGAGGGCTTTTTCAGTAATTTAAAAACAGAATAATATTACAAAAATCTAGTCAGAAACTATAGTGGTGAGGTGAAAGGATCCAGCAAAGGAATTAAAATTCAAGAAAAGGAGCTTCAACGTCTAATCCATAGACAGCTCCTGAAATTTCTTTAGAGTGAGTATATTGTTGTAATATATACAGCTTCTATATGCTTGTCCAAAATCTCACAAAAAAAAAACAACAACAACAACAATGTTGGGGCTGGAGCAATAGAATAGCTATAGTACATTTGCCTTGCACATGGTCAACCAAGGAATAACCTGGGTTTGATTCCTGGCATCCCATATGGTACCATCAGTCAGGAGTGATTTCTTAGTAAAGAGCCAGGAGTAACCATGTGTGGCCCCAAAACAAAATAAACAAATAATATATCCAAAATTGTTTAATATTTTGGACAGAATTTTGCAGGTATCCATAATTCTCTCCATAGATATTTCCATGAAGGGAGATGATGAAATGTGAACAGCAGTGTTGTTGCAAGGTAACTTCATGCATCTCTCAATTTGTGGATTGTGAGAATATATCATATTTATCACACATAATCATGCACATGATCATATTGCACATACAAATGGAACATATTCATGAGTTCCACATATATCACATTTGCATATACACGTATATCACGTATATCACGTATATCATGTACACATACTTATTTACACAATATATTTGGGCACCATTTACCTTGTTGGAAATTCTGACCAACTATTTCTTCAGAATTGAGTTAAGTGATTTTTGGAGTATAATAGATGTCAGTAGATTTCTGACATATATATTCACAGCTCCTTTCACTCTCTTCATGGACACTAATAACTGTGGGCGTCTGTATGCATTTCTGAGATACCCTGTTTCCTCTCATTCTTTATTAATTAAAATAACATTGCATTATGCTGATATATAACCCTCAGTCCCCTACCTTGAAGAAAGTTACTCTACATCTAGTATTTAGAACAAATGATAATCCACAGACAAAATCAGTCAATGTCTCTTCAGTTTCCTGACTTTTATTTTCTTTGAGAGAAGACATATCTTAGATGCAAAAATTCTTAAGATTTCCCAGTGAATTTACACTTTGGCTGGCCAATATATAATTGGTTAGTGATTGTGCTTTAGTCAGCTCTGACTTCCATAAGAAAATACCACAGACAGGGTGATTTAGACTATAAACATTAATTCCCTCTCACCTAGATGGTCAATGGTCAAAGATTAAGATCAAGATGCTAGTTGATAGAGTTTGGGTGATATTTATATTACTTGTGACCACACCTTGTCTTTGTATCCTCACATTGTCTTTTTTCTATGTAAGTACAAAGGAGGAAAGGGGATGAGGGAGAAAGAGAGAAAAAGGGAAGGAGAGAGAGGAAGACAGATAAAGATCTGATATCTTGGCATCAGTCTCACCAAACTGGGATTCCATTTTTAGAAACACAGGTAGCGTGAGTGAATTATAGCCTTGCTATTTGCTTCTAGAGTTTCCAACATTTTAATTTGGGGTACACAAAATGTTCACAACAAGCCCTTTAATTAACTGTCTTTTTTTGCATCATACATGATAAATTTTCTCTCCACCCCCAAATTGGCTTTATTTCAAACAATGTCTAGTGATACTTATGGATTAGCATAAGCAAGGTGTTGGCCATAAAGGATTATAAACATTTTCAGGCAGAAAGGTGGGGTATAGCCATAGAATAAATGATAAAATCTAAAGTTCATATGGAATTATGGACACATGATTTCTTTGTTTAATTTACCATTTTTTAAATCTGTAGGGATCTCTCTCATTTCTCTCATCTTTCTATCTTACAAGGTTATTTCTGAAACATCAAAGCCTCACAGAATTCTTCAAGATAGCTCCCTTCAAACAGATTCTTTGTAAATAAATTATAGGCAGGAGGCTGAAGTTTCCAACTGTTATTAAGACTCCATTCAGAGTAAAATTTGATTTTTTTTCCTGTTTGGATGGCAGCACCTCCACAGGGGTCCAAAGCACCGGTTTTTGCTGAGCCAAATAATTATTCGGGAGTCAGATTTATTTTGAAGACACACCAAGACTCTTCCACTCTGAGCGGCAGCATTTCTCACTCCAATTAGGAGAAGTAAGAAGAACTCATCTCTCTCCAGGCCACACAGACAGAATTACTCCAGGAACTGTAGAACAAAGACAGTGGAACTCCAATGGCTCAAATTTCGGAGACACCATTCTGAATGAATCTGGGGCATGAAACTGAAAAGTCACAAGTCCAATAAAAGCTCTGTGACAGCAAATTAAGGAAAATGTGAACTTTATATGATTCTTTTGAGATCCACCAAGGTCATGCAGCTCCTCTGTTTTCATAGTGAACTTTGCCAAGAAAGTTACAAAACATAATCTCTGAAAACAATTAAAAAGGGAGAGGAGTCTTCTGCAAAATGTTTGTATGTGTCTAAGCTACCTTCTTAGCTTTCTTGTGAGTAATTTCCTGGGGGATAATAAAGCTCTCCAAGTAAACAAAAGTTATCACAAACAATTGTGATGTAGGAAGCTGGAGATACTAGAAAGTAAGTTACAAGTCTTGAAGTGGCCAGCCCTGTTTTGAGCCCAGGTTCCACAAAGCACTTCATCTTTAGGGAGAGCCCTGGAAGCCCCATGGTACCTTCATGATGGCACAGACAATGGCACCACAAGGCACTAGTGACACTGAATACTCTGCCCCTTGCCTTGACCCATCAACCCAATGTGCAGAGACTGCAGAAAGAACCACCAGATCTAAGTGCTGCTTGGAAGGATAGAAACAAAAGAAGCTGTGCAATAAAATCTTTAGATTTCAGTTTTATCAAATGTCTTGATGATAAAATTTTATCATTTGACGTTTAACCACTGACAATGTTTGTATTTATTACTTAATGTTGGCAAGTTGGTTGGTATGTGGCATCAGTTACTGAGTCAAATCATCTGTTAGCCTTCTTCAGACAGTCTTCACCTATAAATCAGCAATTGTCCTGCACATCCATCCACAGAGCAGCAATTATAGTCAAGATGGCAGACTATTTGTTTTGATCTTTCCAAGACTACACAATTGGCACACAATCCATGGTGAAGGCCAGCATTCTGTGTGATATCATTCCTAAAAATATATATCCTCAATTTAATGAGAAATGTCCATATACACAAGTAGAGGGCTATTCTGATACAGATGACTACTGCTCTAAAGTCATTAAAAAAAAAGAAAATTGAAAGAAGTGTTGGACTAATTGACAGAACACACTTAGATATCTGCTGCTAAAATGTAATGTAAAGTTCAAGATCAAATATATGGAAAATGTGGGGCTGCGTGAATGGCAAGACTATAGAAATAATAATAAATTCTTCATTTAAAAACAAGCTACATGGGAAAAAGTAGTTTTTTCCTTCAAAAGGAATCCCAACTTCTAATGCTGGCCCAAGAGAAATGTGGATTTTTATTCTGCAGCACATTTACATATAGCTTTGGGCAGTTTGTTTTAATTTTTTAAAACTACTATAACTATTTTTATTGATAAATGAATTGTGCTCAATAATTAATTCTGCATATGGAGAGATAGTACAGTAAGTGAATAGGGTGTTTACCTTCTATAGGGAAGATATAATTTTGGTCTCTATATGGTCCTCAGAGTCCCACCTTGAGCACAGAGCCTGGAGTTAGTCCTGTGTTATTCTGGATGTGATTCAAAAGCTAAACATAATAGCATCTTCTCTTGGAAAGTATCTCTGTAACTGAAGGGCATGCTTTCAACTAAGTCCTCAAACTTTGTCAGTAATGACCCCTCAGAACTGAGCAAGACCCTGAGCACAGTTCAACCCCCCACCCCCTCAAAAATAATGAATTCTGTAAAAATCTATCAAAACATTGGTTTCTAATAACAATCATTGAATGACTATCAATGAAGACAAGGCAATAATGACCTTATAATATTCATGATTTGCATTGCCCATTCAGTAGATTTTTAGATGAGTTTGCCAACCAAAGAATTAAGCCTCATGGTTATTATTTATTGGTTATTTTTGGATCATAGTTATGAAGATAGTACATTATCACAACTTTCAATATCATCAGAGATTAAAAAATTCTAAAAGTAAAAGTTACCAGGAAAAAAATATCAAAACAGCTTTTCACTCTCCTGGTCACAGTTTCCCTGTCTGTAAATTTACTAATTGTTGATCAAAGTTGCCTAGGTGTTACTTTTAAAATATCAAAGTTATTTATTGTTGAAGAATGATTATCACCGCCAAGCTCAGATAGAACAGTGCATTCATTTGAATCACAGCTTTAAAGCATCTATAAAATATTCAGAGAAAGAGAAATAGGGCAACCAGAAATGGATCACTTGGGAATTGGTGCTCTCTTTGAAAAGTCTTCACTTTAATGAGATTATCTTCTTTCAATTCTCATTTAATTTCTGAAATTCATTTCCCAAATATTCTTGCATAAGTTAGTCTTCCTCGAAGCTGCTGAAAGTCTTAAATTAATGGATAATTCTTTAGTAGGAATACTCATGGTAGAAAGATAAGAGAAAAAGAAGGAATGAGACCATGCTTTATTTTATTTTTTTGTTAATTTTATTTTCCATATTTTTATGCTTTCATTTTTCTTTTTGGTTTTTCGGGCCACACCTGTTTGATGCTCAGGGATTACTCCTGGCTAAACACTCAGAAATTGCCCCTGGCTTGGGCGGAGGGACCATATGGGATTGAACCAAGGTCGTGATCTTTCCTTGGCTAGTGCTTGCAAGGCAGACACCTTACCTCTAGCGCCACCTCGCCAGTCCCAATAAAACGTGATTTTTTATGCTTTCAATTTTTATTGAAATAACATAGTTAATAAAATCATAAAGGTATTGTGCTGTAATTATACAAAAATATCTATATTTAAGTCTAATTTCATTCTTTATCATAAAGTTGATCCCCTATACTTAAAAGAAACAGTAAACTTAAGTAAGAAATGTATTCTAAATACATTTATACTTTCTATAGCCCATCAAGATCTTTACACTGCATCTAACGAATGACAATGGAAAAGTTTGAATTAATGTGTCAGGACCTACTCTTAAAGCACTTACGGTTCAGTTCTATATTAAGAACACAGCTGCCTTCTTTTCATGGAAATGAGATTTTCCTGTCATAAAAAATTGTCTGGCAACTTTAAAGGAGAAAAAAATAGAATATTTATAAGTGAATGTACTTTTGGAATATAAATACTTTTATTGGAGGAGAACAGTCTTTCAGTTTTCTACTCAAAAATAAACATTCTGATTTTCAGCCATAAAGATGAGTTTCAACATGTTGGCCACAGTAATAGTAAGAAATTACAGTTTTCACTTTACTGTTTATTCAGAAACCATGTAAACATCATTATAAATAACTTACTTTCTGTTTTCACATGGGTATGGATAATTTCAAATGCTCATTTCATGCATTATATAATAGCCGAGTGGGTGTTTATTGAATCATTCTATTCCATTTAAGAACAGGTTTTTAATAAAAATAAAAAATTCACATGTAAGATAGCATTGAAAAAGTCATAAGATATGCAAAAGAAATTCATAGAAAAAAAAGTAAATGACAACCTAAGGAAAGAAGATAAAGTATGTAGCATAAGAACAGTTATCTTGAGATCTGTATACAATTAGATTCCCCAAAGACACGGAATGTTAGTGGTTAGCACATACACTTTTCTTCATGTATACTCTGTTTCTGATTGCCTTCTGGTTGGCAGAGTAGGAGGCAGATATGTATAAATTATAGGAACTGGTTTTTGAATCAAGTTTGCTCTTAATTGCTTTGCACTTGGGCATAAATTAGATGGCCAGTCACTTGGGTGCTAATTCATCCATAAGAAATGTGAAACTGTGTATTTTAATGACCCAAAAACCTAACTCTGACGAGAAAAATATATTATTTTCAATGTAGGAGCATTTGTGTTGTTTACCGTTGCTCTGAGCGTAAAGCATAATTCTCTTTTATTCATATCAAAAATAATAGTCTTTGGCATCTAGCCTGTTCCACTCACCATTTGAAGTGAAAATATCACAGTAAACAAAATTCTCTAATCTGGTAGACCTTCCACTCTGCCTGGGTAGAAGACAGAGATCAAAAAAAGCGGCAAAAGTATTTACTACACACTAGATGTATTGCTTTATAAATGTTATGTCAAAAACTCTAGTAGGGTGAGTTAAATTCTCTTTCAAATAACTGTCCACTTACTGTATGCTTATACTGTGCAAACATTTTATAGACTTCAGTGGTTACCATAATTAATATCCCATCCAGTTCAGAAGGCAGAACAGTAATGTCTACATTTTGCAACCTTATCTAAGTTGCATAAATTCAAAATATTCCTTCCTAGTGGTATTTTGGCCTTTGTCATTTTCTACAACATTAAGCAATCCCACTGACCTTGCCTGTATTGGAAATATTTTTTTTCTTCACAGAAAACAAATTTTCAGACCTTTGACCACACCTGGTTTACAATGGCAGTAGCCACTCTAGCTGATCACTGCAAGGAAGTTAAAAATGTTCTTAAAATCATGTTCATAAATCTGATTCTAGAAAAATAGTACTTGTTTAGAATGGTTAATGTAAGCAACATTCAATATATATAAAAAGATAGTCACCACTGCGGTACCAGGCACCATTCCACATCACTGAAATGTCCTCTTTGCAAAGTAAATGTGGTTCGTGAAGTTATGGTACTGGCACCTAGAACTAAGAGTCAAAAAGTAGAACACAATAAAGATACTTCAATGAAAGCTCTAATGGTGGAATGGATGAATACGGGCAGTTTGTTTATGATGAAGTGAGGTTAAAAATTATGTGGCGTAAAGTTAATTGAAGCAAATTTGTGTTAATTTAAAAAAAAAACACCAATATTCCATTGAATCAATTAGCTTCTCAGAATCCTTAAATCAGTTTTCTAAAAGATGCAAGATAATGTGAAGAATACTGCACAAATTCTAGCAATTCTCAAATTATATTTTGCTTGATTATGTCCTTGAGTAAATTGCTTTCACAAAATTATATCTTTTTATCTGTTCTATGAAGGTAGAAACATACACTCCAATTTATTAGCATGACAGGGCAAAAAGAATGGGAGAGTAGACTGGGAAATTATTAATCCATGGTAGTTATGTATAATTACAATTCACTATAGTGATCACTTGCAACTATTATATCATTGTAAGAAGTCTATGGTTAAAAATAATGTTGTTAGTAGATGCATTATACAGACCAGTTATCATGTTATGGCAAGGCAACCATCAGTGAGTTTCTTCCAAGAGCAGATATTTTTTGAATGGATTCTGATGAATTACTTTCATATGTGAGATAACAACTCACACTGAGCTGAAATCTGCCTAAAAATATTGAAGGATACATAGGTTTTGTTGACATCATGAATTCATGACCTGTATGAGCGTGCTGAATATTTGTGTTCTTTATAAGGGCAATCCACTTACCTCAGACTAGTTTTGATAGCTTCAATGGTGATATTGCCACAGCTAAATATTAATTAAAACTTTTCATCTTATCTCATTTTTTGGGGGGGCCACACCCGGTGACGCTCAGGGGTTACTCCTGGCTATTTGCTCAGAAGTCGCTCCTAGCAGGCTTGGGGGACCATATGGGGAACCGGGGATCGAACCGCGATCCGTCCTAGGTTAGCAGGCAAGGCAGGCACCTTACCTGCAGCGCCACCGCCCGGCCCCTTATCTCATATTTTTAGCATTCTATTTAACTTCCGACTTAACCATCATTTAATATTTAAATATTGAAATATGGTAAAAGCAAACTGTCCTAATAACATGAATACTATATAAATAGTGATGCAACAACATTTT